>OZ024888.1:342500-475000 GCA_964017195.1 Siderastrea radians | reverse complement strand
GTTGTGATTCATATCGTCTCTAAAAACGCTGAAACGGAACAAATCATTCATCACTTCCGGCACGCCCCTGATAAATACTTGGTTACCAAGCTTTTTGGTGATTATTGGATTCACGGGCATTACTTCCCAAGGCAATGTTTTCCTCAGGCAGTATAGACTTGAAATTGACAACGAGTAGCAAAATTAGGTTGCCATTCAAGTATTCCAAATGAAAAAAGAGAGTTGCCTGTTGGTATCATTTCCCCGACCCCTTTTAATAAGATATAGTACTGAAACATTTCAAGATTCAAGCTTATTCATTCTAAGCTTACTTTGTAGCAAATCAGTGGATATGGATTCTACTTGTAAGAGTTTCTTGTTGTATATTCACATCAGTTAGCTTGTATTATTATGAGGATCAACTAGATCGCAGGCTTCAATTTCATCAACTTCATAGCTTTAGTAGGTATTAAAATTTAACGGTATAGAAGACATAGAACTGAAGCGATAGATGC
Source organism: Siderastrea radians (assembly GCA_964017195.1). Taxonomy (NCBI): domain Eukaryota; kingdom Metazoa; phylum Cnidaria; class Anthozoa; order Scleractinia; family Rhizangiidae; genus Siderastrea; species Siderastrea radians. The sequence continues at coordinate 474,506 of OZ024888.1, read as the reverse complement.
ATGCACAAATGTAATATTGATTTTGCCGAACGTTGTGGCTGTACCATGCATTCCACTTTTCCTGCAATGAGTTCGAGGCTCCATGTACAATAAAGGCTTAGAAAATGTACTTGTTTGATATGTAAACATCATGCTGCAGGGGGAGGGGGGGAATTTTGTAGAGATATGGCGTAATGGAGATTTGTCCGGCCAAAAATGGGTGGTGTCCGAGCAAAAATAGGTTTGACCGGACAACTTGACCGGCGCCAGCCGGGAAATTATTTCAAGCCCTGACAATGTATGCATTTTTTTCAGCAGTTAAAGACCAAATGTTCAAGATGGGCTCTACAACATTTGAGAGAACAGGTACATTGTAGTAATCATGTGGCTTGTCTTCTTTGTCTTCTAATGTTAACTAGAAGGGGACATAGGCAGCACTGTTTGCAAGGAGGAGGACATGTAGTTTCCTGTGTTTGTGGTCTGACATTGCTCTGAAACAATCTTGGTTACAAGTCATGTGTTGTTTTAATGATTGTTTCATTCTCACCTACTTAATCAGGCTTATGGCTATAAAATGTGAATTTATTTGGTTAATGTGCATCTCATATCCTTTATTCAGATATGACAGTAATGTTGTAATTTGTGTGAGTTTATTACCATCATGCCTTTTTTTACACGTAATGTAATTCGCACATTAAGCATCTGTTTTGTTCTTTTACAGATTCTTCTGTTGGAAATTATGCTTCTGTATTATAAAGAATTTGTTGTCCCAGCCAAGTCCTTGCTAGAACTGGCAAAACTGTTTCAGGTACATATATAACTTCATACATATTGTTAGTCATTTTCTTACTGTGCAAACATCCTGTTTTTAAAATCTGCATACATTCATCTGTCTTTAGCTTATGTACACTACACTGCTGCACCATACAAAAGCTACACCTCATGGCTAAGTTTAATATCATGCACACTTGTTATTCTGCTTTTAGTCACATCTGTCCTCAGAGGATTCCATTGCCTTTCTTTTTGTGCCACCATCATACTTATAAATATACTTTTCTTATAAAGGTGAGCCTCATTAATATGGCTGGATTTTTGCTGCCTGTTGGCAGCTGAATTAATAAGGTGCTACCTTATATCATTAAAGGGGACGCGGTGGTGTAGTGGTTAGCATACTGGAGTTCAGTTCTGAAGGTCACTGGTTTGATGCCCAGTCCCTGCCATCGTGTTGTTTAGTTAGACAAGACACTTAAACCCCACATTGTCTCTCTCCACCTACATGTAGATGAATAAAATGGGTACCGGCAACATACTGCTGGGGTAACCCTGCGATGGACTAGCATCCCATCCAGGAGGGAGTAGCAATACTCTCAGTTGCTTAGTTGCTCAGTTGCTTAGTTGCTTAGTTGCTTTGCTCAGTTGCAAACCAGAATACGCTCTGGCTGCGTGTGCCTTCTTGAGTCGTGTGCAACGTTGTTTTGTTATTGTTTAATTTTTTTAGGCTCAGGGATTTGGAAAGAAACAGGTCAACAGACATCTGTTTGAAGGACAAGCTGACAGTTTGCTTCCTCATATCAGGTACTCAAACAATGACTTACAGGTAAAAGAATGTAGAAGAATCTTCAGACTTAGTAACTTGAAGACTGGTTTACCCAAACGTCCTGCTAACTCAAAGTGATGGCACTTAAGCACCTCGCTCATTACAGTCAACCCCAATTACTCAAGTTTAGTTACTTCATCTGACAATGTTTCCCTGGACAAAAATTCATTCTACATCTTCTGTATTCAACCACATATGCTTGTAACGATGCATGTGATTTGTAATGCAGTGTAAAATGTACAAAATGTGAGAGAATGAGTAAAACATGAATTTTAACCATTATCTTAACATCAGCCTGCAACTTGTACACAATAACTATAATTATAATGTATGAAATCCTGTCAAGATAAGTTGAATTGAGGTCTGAGAATGGTGGATATGTCAGTATAACAATGCATTATTGGAAACAATTTTGAATTATTTGCTTTGGTGAACCTAGCGTACAATCCTCTTCACAGACCTGGAATGCAAACTAATGGAGCGATTCTGAGTATCCAGAGGTACATGTAATTTATTTTTATCCCTAACCATCGACCTTTTGTACGTGTAATATTATTACAATGTATTTTCAGCTACCTTCAAGTGTTGATTCTCATAGTTTCTCTGGACTTAGAGAGCTTACGAAAGCTGATGCAAGAGGATAGGTGAGTGAAGTAGAATAATACCTAATACATATAGTGTAGTAAGCAAAACCACCAGGGTAAATTAATAATAATAATAATAATAATAATAATAATAATAATAATAATAATGCACTTAGTATAACATTGAGTGCTATACCATACCATAGCTTGGTCAGTATTTTTTATATTTCGTGTAGATAAGAGAGGGATGGCATATTATCCCGACTTGAGAAAAATCTTGTTTGACATTTGGATAAGGAAATTCGGTGAAATTTAGCTGTGGTTAATACCTAACCTGTTGTGTCATTTTGGTAGACTCAGTGACTTATCAGGCTCGTTTTGCCTCACAAGTGTATTTGTCTCACCTGTGTCCTGCCAAAGGAAGTGAAAAGTGCCAGATCCAATATAAATGACCACTGTAAAATATTTGATACAACATGCCTGTACATGTACATATTAAAAGAGCACATTCAGATCTGTAGAAGCACATAGGAATGTTGCTATCCATGCTCAGGTATAGGGTATGTTGACCATTCACTTTGTTGTAGAGTCGCTCTAGTACAGAGGTTATTTTTCAAGAAGATTCATGGGACTTTTTAAACAGGACAAAGCCAACTGTACAATCCTCATGTAGGTACAAAGAAAGTGTCCCTTAGGGGAGGATTCACTGTTAGTAGCAGTAGGATTTCTGTTGTTGATAATTTTTTATCATGACTTTTTCTTTTACTTGCTCTCCTTTACAAAGTTGCACAAGACATCATCTGTTGCAGGAGAAGGATACCTTAGAGGTAAAGTACGTGTACATCTACTGGGTTATTACTAACATGAATCAAAAAACAACAACAACAACTTGTCTCACAACTGAGTGTGCCTGATGTCATGCCTAATGTCTCCTTGGATACTAGCTTGAATCAGAGCACTAAAAAACCTTGGAGGAGGAGGAGGAGAAGGAGGAGAACCCCCAACCAAAATATTCTGTGGAGGGGGAGGAGGGGGCAGGAGTGGGAAGTTGGATTTCAAAGGTGGCAGGAAGTGGAAGACAAAGGAAAAAATACACAACATTGCATAATGTTTGCAATTGAAAAAAAAGGTAAAAAAAAATGAGGGAATGATCAAAAAGGAAAGGGGGGGGATTGAAGGGTGTGGAGAGTGGGAAGGTCGAATCTTCCTGTCCCCCACAAACTTGTGGCACTGAGTCAGGGATTGGAACTAGGACACATTGGTGGGAGATGAGTGTTCTTACTACTGTACCAACCCTGCTTCTTGAGCAGTCAAATTGGTAGCAGTTTTTATGAACAGCTTTTTTCATTTTCTTTGTAGGCATTGGATGAGCTGTTTGTTAGCTGGGGCGACCAGCCACATCACGGACCTGTCATGTTAGCCTGGGCTGTGTTCAGATATGTTACTATGGAAGCCACTCAAGAGCAGGTACCGCGACAAGAAAAACATGTAGCAACTGTTCCTTCTGTACCTGTATCCTTTTCTTTATCATCACACTTGACACACTTGACGTTGCTGGTACAGTGTACTAGCAGCATACTAATAGGTCACATTATGAAATAAATGATCTATAGAAGCTCAGCACATCTACTAAATTTTCCAGTTTTCATTTGAGTGAGAATTTTAGCTTTTGTAACTAGTTTCAATTTTTCTCTATCTTGTAGTTTGTCAGAAGGATTGGCAGCAAGGCACTACAATGCTCTGTGTTTCAATATTTACTTGGAATGTTGAAAAGTGATGAATTCTCTAGAAGCACAGTAAGTACAAGACCTGACATTATATACCCAACAGTATGTAAACAAATAAATGTAAAGAAGATCCTCGCAGTTATTAATGCAACTTATGCAGTTGCGAAAAGAAAGCCTGAATCAGCTTGAATCAGAGCACTAAAAAACCTTGGAGGAGGAGGAGGAGAAGGAGGAGAACCCCCAACCAAAATATCAGCTGAAAAAATCAGGCTTGCTGGGATTCGAACCCTGACCTCTGCGATACCGGTGCAGCACTCTAACCAATTGAGCTAACAAGCCAACTGGGAGTGGTCATTAAATTGGTTCGTATATACCCAGGAAAGATGAAGATGAAATTATGAATATATGAAATTCATATAATTTTATTTGAACTGCAGAATGAAGAAATAAATGTCAACAAGATCCTCGCAGTTATTAACGCAACTTATGCAGTTGCGGTTATATTACGAACCAATTTAATGACCGCTCCCAGTTGGCTTGTTAGCTCAATTGGTTAGAGTGCTGCACCGGTATCGCAGAGGTCAGGTTTTGAATCCCGGCAAGCCTGATTTTTTCAGGTTTTCTTTTCGCAACTGCACAAGTTGCGTTAATAACTGCGAGGATCTTCTTTACATTGATTTCTTCATTCCGCAGTTCAAATATATGAATTTCATATATTCATAATTTCAGTTTGTGAACAGTGAATACGTAAATGTATATACATGCCAAGGCCCGATGACAATTCATAAAGGGGACTTAATGGTTCTTTGCCTTAATGATAGAGCAATTTTGTTTTCTTGTTTCCTTTAGTTAAGGATTTGAGAATGGCAATTTCAAGGATCTTCTCTGAAACTATTTTAAAATGTTAAAAATTTGCCAAGTTTTCTGGAGATTGTGTTTGATATTATTCCAGCTTAGCTTAGTAAAAGATAAAGATGTTACAATTTATCTGTAACTGTACATTTTAATTGTTGTTTAAATTTCTTTATCCCTAGCCGGTGGCTAACACTTGTAAGAGCCTTATATATGGACTTATGGTGGTTGTTTTAGCACTTTTTCATGAAGACACATTAGGAGATTTACAGGTACATAATGTTTTGAACAATAGTCACTTGATGTTTTTTGTGTATAATGGTCAGGCTGCATGGTTCAGCTAAGCATGGCACCCAGTTGAGTGGAAGAAGTGCAAGTTTTGAACTTTTCAGGACATGGTTTCAGCCACTGTTTGATAGTGATAGGAGTTGAAACCATAGGAAACTTTTATTTTAGTAGAAGTCGCAGCTACTTGATAAAGGGTTAGCCTACTGTGACATTAAATTGCTTCTGATTGCTCACATCCTATCAGTACACCTAAAAGGTTACCACATTACAGAGTGGCTTAAAACTAATCCACTAGGTAATGTTTTTTGTCCACTGTAACGTAATAGTTTCAATTGTTACATGTATGATTTCAATTTTGTCCTTTACAGCTACTTGTTTCTGTGTTGTCACAAGCTCTCACTGAGAAAGGTCTCTGTGTGGATTTCTGGGATTCAGTGAGTACTTGTCTAGTAGATTTTAAATTAAACTGTAAGTTCTAACAGTTCTGCAGTAATCTGGTCACTATCTGTATCTAGTTGGGCTGTTGCGCAAATACCCAACAGCCAGGCTTTAGGTGTGTGGCTGCGTTCCAAAGGTTTATCCAGGTAATGAGGACCTTTGGGCAAGTTGCTCTTGTCTTACAAGTTTGTTTCCCAGGGTGCTAACTCTTGCTTACTCAGGAATGAGAAACAATAGTTTTTGGGTATAGCAGTACTTGATGTGAAATTGGCAGATAGTTGTCCACTGGGCAAGTGCAAATGAGTTCACTGAAGAGTCACTTGGCCAGTATTAAAATCTACTTGTACTAGAGGACTAGGTAGGACTTTTCATGTGCTAAATGAATTATCCTGCTCAAGTTTATTGAATAGAACTTAACATACAGTGTAGGAAGACATTTTGTTCTTGTTTGAGAGGCTGGGTACAGTTGTAATTCATGGTTATCTTTGTCATTTTTTTTCTAGGACTTAAGTACAGGTGCTGGGCTTCTTTTGAATTCTGCAAGAAGTTGGTGAGTGTGTTAATAATTAGTGTGTACCACAGCCCTTATGTGTACTTAAAGAAAAATTTGTCAGTCACAACAGCTTGTGAACTCTGAACGTGAAAACCCAGCATACTACTGCATGTTTTGCTGCCTTTGATCATAGTAATTGCAACATCTGCCAATGGGCCAATGGGCCATTGGCAAATTAAAGTGGATTTGAGTCCAGCAACTGCATCCTTAATGCTACTTGTACAATGATTGACTGCGGTAAAAAATGTAAACCATTAGTATTTTCAACTAAAAACCCACCGACAGCCTATCACAACTCACTGTCAGATCACCAACAGTCAGCCGACTGTCGGCCATTGTTCAACCAACATTCTTAACAAACACACTTGGCAAACTGTCGGTAAACAGTTAGCGAACAGTTGACCGACAAATGACCGACAGTCCGCTGACAAACAATGGACAGTTGGCAGACAGTCGGCCAACAGTCGGCCGACAGTTGGTCGACAATCGGTTGAGGGGAGCTGTTCTTCACAATTACCAAATCTTGAACTTAAAACTTGGTGGGTTATTGAAAGGAGCATGAAAAAAACTTGAATGCTCACTCTTTAGGACTTTTTCCAAAGGAATAACAGTAAGAACCTTGATTACATGACTCTAGTTTGATGCTGGAATGGAGTGATCTAAACAAGCAATGTGCCAACTTTGCCTCTAATACAAAATAAGTGCCATCATTTGTGTACTACAGGTTTCCACTCCAGTTCCGTCCATTTCTGGAACTTCTCAAATCACTGGCTGGGGATCAAGATTCAGCGGCAAAGGTTAATGGCATTTTTATATTTTACATGTAAAATATAAGTTATTGTCACTCATAGTGGAGGATATTCAGATAATAGGGAAAGTTATGTAGGGTCAGTAGTGTACATGTAAGCTTTAGAAATAGACTTCTGAGATAGGTATGGGGTTATATTGCTGACATGAAATGATGGCAACACCAATGACAAGTAAAATAATATTTCAATGTGTTTTCATATTGTCTTTATGGTCTCTTTTATTAAGGTGTATGGATTTTTGGAGTGTATGACTTCATACACAGAGCTGCTACGAGAAAATAAACTGGGTGATGTAGACTGCTCTGGTGACAAGAAGATATGGCAGATTGTTACTCCAAGACTCCTTTACAAGAATGGTAAGGCATGAATGCTTGCCACAGGACATAGCCAGTACAAATTAAAATATTTTTTCCATCCTTTCAGTCTCGCTAAGCACATAAGTTAACACTGGTATTATCACAAAATTTTTGATTTATCAACTGAGTTGATAAGGTAGATTGGCCACCATAAAGAGGTTGAAAGCTGATGTTGTGAGCGTTAGTCCTTCGTCGCTCTGAGTAAGGGCTAACGCCCGAAACATCAGCTTTCAATCTCTTTACGGTGGCCAATCTACATGTACCTTATCAACTCAGTTGATAAATCCAAAATTTTGTGTTTCACGTCCCCACCTATGAAGCACCACGGTTTCTTTAGAAACTAACCCCCTTGTTTGACTGGTATAATCAGTTAATCAAGTCTCAAGCATTAGTATGGATTGACCTGTCATTAACCAACCATCCCGATTTAATCGGAATGGTCCCGATTGTTGAGTTTCAAAACCTAAAAAAAATCGGGACATTCCGATTTTCAAGAGGGAAAAAAAGACATTTTCTTTTGTAAAAATTTGGAACTGGGTTGTTAAAGATTAGTTTTGACTCTTCTAAATCAGTGCGTGAGCCCATTAAACAACACCTGAGAATTCTTATGCTAAAACAGTACAGTACAGGCAGAAAACTGCTCAGTGCTGGGGGGAAGGGCACTACCCAAGGACTGGGGTGGGGGGGGGGGCAGTGGTCCCTGTTTCTGATCTTTTGAGGTTGGCAGGTATGTATTATTTTGTCAAGAAGATTGAACTATTTGGCATAAAAATTATACAGGTAAATGTTGTTCTTGACGACTTTGTTTATAGCTTTAATTATTACTGCCTGAAGATCTTGAATACTTTTTTAAATTTTGAATTCTGTCCAGAGCATTATAAATCTTGTGCTAGTCTTGTCTAAAACGTCTTAAATTCAGGAAAGTAACTTTTATTATTAGTAACTCCCACAGTTGTCTTACTAATGCCTTCAGTGAAGCTTTTAAAATAATTATTTTAATCATTTTTGTACTTTCTCAACTCCACATTTTTTGTGGCTCAAATTTCTAGACAAGGCTTTTGTATATTTTTCATCACCTGTCCTCATACCCAACATGCGTTAGGAATTAGTGTTAGTTAGTGCTATGTTCTTGTCATTTTTCAGTTTTCAGCCCAGACTCTGAACAGCTTGTGATGCCTAGTGGAACTACAGGAAAAGTGGCTCCTGTTGCTGAAGGTAAAATGCTGGTTGGGAGGGACAGGGAAAAATTGCACAACATTGGAGGACATTTTACAATGGCAAAGAGATGGCAGCCATCAAGGAATGGGCAAAAAGTTTAAGTTTAGCCCCCCTCTCACCCACCACCAGCCCTCTTCCACCCCCCCCCCCCCTTCCTACCTTGTAATTTGCTCATATGAAATACATTTTTCTCAAAACAGTGTTTTACAACTGGTTTTCCTGGTTTTGTAGAATAAGACATGCCACACGCCATTATACAATGTAAAGTGTATGGCAATGAGTTAATAGATTGCCAAACTGTGTCTATTAAACAGGCCCTGCTATTATACAGTGGAGCTACCAGTTCTCTTGTTGGAAGCTGTTTGTACTGGAAATTGATGCATTTCTTGAATCTGTGGGTTCTGGAACAGGTGAGAAGACAAAGACACATCATTGAGTAGCACATGCCTTTCAAATGCAACTTTACATGTAGGTTAGCTGGATGTTTTTTAGTAGCTGATTGAATCAGTTTATACACCCCTGCACATGATAAGTGTGAATGAATTGACAAGCATACATAATATTATACATGTCCTGTGATTTAAGTGCTTATGAGATGAGTACCTTATGTGGAATTTATTTCTGTTTTAGTTGAAAATATGATAATGATAATGAAGATGAAGGAAATAAGCAAAGTAGGATGCTACAGCTAAGACTTTGAATTCAGATTTCTGTTCATACAGACACTTCTCTGGTTTCACCAGTGTCCATAACAAAGTCTTTTACTGAAAATAGTTGAGAATATATTTAGTTATTTCATCTCTAATGTAGCTGTAAGTTTTTCTTTAAGGCAACCGACCCCCCTTCCCCCACCCCCCCCCCCAAAAAAAAAACCATCAACAAAGCCATAGTTTAATTCTCAGCCCCAGTTACATTCATGGCCAGGCAAGGCTTTTCCTCTGTTATTCAACTATGCTTCCCTGGCTACATTGGCATTTTTTTTATTACTTCAGGTACTTTAGAGCTATTAATAGTGTTACCTGTTCACACTACACTTGCTTGTGCAGTGTGATTAATGCTAAAAGTGTCATATTTGTTGTTTTAGCTTGTAATTCTCTTTGTACATTTAGCTTTAGATTGTCAAAATGTTATTTGCATTGTGGAGCTGGTTAAGGAAATTCTGCACAATGACTGGAGCAAAGCAGTTCATCTAAAACCCATCATTACCCGCCTCTACATGATCATTCAAAGGTAAGCTGGGGGGTACACAAAGCAAAATATTGCACCTACGTGTAACAGTGTCTCAACTATTTTGCAACTAATTTTAAGTGGAAACAATATGTGACATTGTAAGAAGTTTGCATGTCAGGAGATTTAAGCAAAGTAAGATGCTTGCATAAACCTATACCTTCTCATGCATTTGTATAAACTTGTGAAACAATCAAGAGTAGCAGAGTACTTTGTCCTTTTACTTAAGCTCTATCTGGAACGTTGGATTAATCAGCCCTTTGAATAATATGTTTGATGGCTGAAATTTACCAAAACCACCTATAAACTTCTTCCATTGTGCAGGTTATTGTAGCGTGGTTAATGCTCTCAGCCAAAAGAAAAGAAATCCCCGTCACATCCCAGCTGGTGGGTAGATAAACCTTCCATCAGCTCTCCTAAGGGGATACAGAGTCAACTTAATGATCTAACAATGGAGGCATGCCAACGTTATTTCCTGTTCTGTTCCATTCCATTCCTTTTTTGTTCCTTTCCCTTTCCTTCCCTCCCCTTCACTTTTCTTCTCTTCTCTTCTCTTTTTTCTTTTCTTTTCTTCTCTTCTCTTCTCTTCTCTCCTCTTCTGTTCTCTTTTCTTCTCTTCTCTTTGCTGTGCTCTGCTCATAATTGTCATCTGTTGTTCCTTGACAGCAACTTAGATGTCACTTTTTTAAATTATTGTTTCTTATACTTTGTTCTTTTAGATGTACTCCATCACCCAATCCTCCACAGGATTTGATTGCCACCTGTCTATCATGTTTAGCTACCATAGCTCTTAAAGATCCCCAACAGGTGAAAAAATGTTCAGTTAGATTACTGGTCTCAGCAAAATGCATGCGACATTGCCCACCCTGTTCACTCTGAAATTTTCGTCAAAAATAAAGATCATGATCTGTCTGTGTAATTTCTTTTTCCAGGACTGAATTTTACCAAAACCACCTACAAGTTCTGCTATGGGGCAGCTTATTGTAGAGTGGTTATGATAAAAATCACTGTCACATTCTTGACTGTGTGTAGGAGTAGGAGATTGTGGGGCAGGCAAAATACACACACACACATGCCCGCCCCACGATCACCATCGCCAAAATTTAAACTACTTGCAACTAAAGTTTCTAGTCACATCCCAGCTGGTGGGTAGTTAAACCTTTCAGCAGCTCTCCTGAGACGATACAGATTTAACTTAGGATCAATGTCACCCCTCTCCCGAACAAAACAAAATTGATAGTTGGAGAAAGGCACCCTTTCCCCAACCCAACACATCTTAGAGAGGCCCAAGACCTTATCGTCTGTTACAGCTGGAACACTGAGATGGAAAAGATATGATGTGTATTGAACTCCTATTGCACCTCAGTGTAATCATTATCTATCTACATTAGGATAAACTGAATCTATTCTTTAGAAGGTTAGGTGTAATTAAACTAATGTTTGAAACATTTTTTTACACACTTGTAATTAATTTGTTTTTTATTGACAGGTGTGGCATCATCTTCAGCAAACAGGCTTTCTTCCTCATTGTGTTTCTGTCAAAATGTCAGAGACAGACGAAACAAAAGTCGAGTGAGTCGCTGTCAACCTTGAAAGCTGATTTATTTGTTTTGGAGTTGGGAGAATGGCTTGCTTTTTATTTTCCTTTTGTAAACAAAATGTTTGTCCAGTCTATTTTTTTAATATCACATCTTCTTACAATGTATCAGCCAGTTTTTTGCATGCAAAACGGTATCAGTGACAACTACATTGCAGGCTCAAGCAAAAACGTATGTTTTACACTGTACATGACTGTGCCGTCAAAATATTGCCAGGTTAAGATTGATGTCATTGCAATTTATCTTACTGGATCCCAAGACTTGACATTTTTAATAAGGAGACATACAGTTATACATGTATGGACTTAATGGGGTGGCCATTTTCTATACATGCAGTTAAATGCAATTTAACGGAGTTAACAACAAAGAGCGCCAGTGTTGTTTGGAGTCAGCGGCGTTTCATACATGGGCATGCGCCAGATCCCATGTGCTCTTCGACTGAAGTGTGTCGTAGCGTTATCGGGCATTAGCGTGTTTATTAGCGTGGCAGTTCATGGGACCTCGTCTTCAAGGCTTTCCCTTTGTCCTTATCCTGAGTAGCGTGTGCATCATTTGTTTTTCGTTCGTCGTTTCGAATCTTACGGTTGTTTCTTTCGTTTGTATGGCACATCGTACCAGGCGTGGAACAAACAACAGTGCGGCCGCCATGTTGGATTCAAATCAGCCTTCTTCCTCAGCCGATCCTCCCTCTTCAGCCGCAAGTCCTCCCATTAATTCGAATCCGGTGACCACTCCGCCCTCCGTCATCCTCTCTCAACAAGACCTCAGTCGAGCGTTTTCTCAAGCCTTGGGGGATACGTTACCTCGTATTGTGGCGGCTTTACAAAGTCACTCATCGAGTTCTTCGGCGGCGGGATACGCGGCATCGGACACAACGTCGTCGGGCACAACATCATCCGGTTCTGCTGTTATTAACCAACCACTGCCTTCTTCCGCGGGCCAGTCCTCAGGTAATTTGGTCGTTCCTCCATTTATCTCCACTTATTGCACGTTAGGCAATTCTTCGTTATCTTCGCCATCCGTGTTTGGTTCCCGTGGTGCCGCGAATGGATTGCCATCTTCGAGCCAGTCTTTTACGCCATTGTTCTCCTTTGGTCCTAATTCCACAAGTGCATCTACCTCAACGTCCCTGAATAGGCCGTTTGTTGTTGGCCCCGGTTACTCCCCTATCCCTGAGAAGTTGGTGACAAAAATTAGGTCGGGCCAATTTGTTGATCTTGCTGACCTGCTAGCCGAGAACTTAAAAGCCCAGGAGACAGAGCCCCAAACGTACTTTGATGGCAAACTTCTTGTGAGTTCTTCCAAGAAAAGGGTGCACGAGATCACTGATATCATGACATGGGTTGAGGCATTCACCGTGTACTCTTGGATCTTCTGCTGTGCTCATCCTTCCAGATGGCAGGACATGACACAATACAAGCTGCTAATTCTTAAGACATCACGCCAGTTCCCTGGGAAGGCTTGGCTCCATTACGATATTGCATTCCGCAAGGACGCAGCTGCAGCAGGTTTGGTGGACTGGTCTCGCATGAACCATGATTTGTACAACTTCCATACTCTTGCATCACCCCATCCTCAGTCAAGCCAGCAGCCATCCACTTCATCCCCAGCTTCAGCGTCGATTGCCAGTTCATCCACCTTTTGCCATTCTTGGAATGATGGCGCCTGTCGCTGGACCTTTGGTCAATGCCGGTACCGCCATCGCTGTGAGAAATGTGAAGGTGATCATCCACGCGTCAACTGTCCCTTTCGGGCCTCAACCTCTTCCTATCGGCGCTCCCAGTCAACTCCCCCATCCCAAAGCAAACGTCAGCGGCGTTGAAAGGGGATCCAAACCATTTGTAAATAGTGTACATTCTTCACGTTCAGTTTCCTCTTCAAGTTGTTTGGTTCCCGTTCCTGTTAACGTTGTTGTTCCTACACCACAAGATGTTCTTGGTAGTAGCATGCCCTCCGCAATGGCACCCCATCCTTTGCCCTCTTGTTCGTTGTCCATTTTGGGCACTTCGCAGCAAGACCTGGTCCCCCCATCCAGAGTAACCCCCATAGATGCCGAAAAACTTCAGCATGAACTGGGTTCTTACCCCGACCAAACGCAAGTGGATTATGTGATTTCAGGTCTCACAAATGGTTTTCATCTTGGTTTTGATCCTCTGGCTGTATCTTTAAAATCGGAGAATAAAAATATGCCTTCAGCATCCCTTCAGCCTTCAGTCATCGACCAGTATCTCCTCACGGAACTCGACAAAGGCCGTGTTGCTGGCCCCTTCGCTATAGCACCTATCCCAAACCTCCATGTGAGTCGCTTTGGCATTATCCCAAAGAAGTACCAGCCTGGAAAATGGCGGCTTATCTTGGATTTGTCTAGTCCTTTAGGCCATAGTGTCAATGACGGCATTCCAAAAGAACCCCTTTCAGTGCAGTACATGAAGGTTGATGATGTCATCAATGGGATCATGCTTCACGGTAGAGGATCACTGATGGCAAAGTTTGATGTGGAAAGTGCTTATCGTAATGTCCCCGTCCATTCTGATGATCGTTACTTGCTTGGAATGAAGTGGCGCGGAAAATATTTTATTGATATGGCGCTTCCATTTGGACTATGCTCGGCTCCATTCATCTTCTCCTCCATTGCAGATATGCTTGAGTGGATCCTCAAACACAATTATAATGTGAATTTCCTATTACACTACCTGGATGACTTCCATACGTTGGGCCCTCCTAACTCACCCGTCTGCCAGAACAATATTGCTACTTGTGTTAAGCTGTTTAAAGAGTGGGGTATTCCTCTTCACCCGAACAAACTGGAGGGGCCATGCACTTGTTTAACTGTGCTCGGTATTGAGCTCGATTCTCTTTCACTTCAGGCCCGTCTGCAACGTGATAAGTTTGATCGTATTGCTGCTCTTCTTGAATCCTGGTCCATCAAACGTCATTGCACAAGGAAGGAGCTGGAATCTCTCATTGGCAATCTCCAACATGCATGTAAAGTAGTTCCTCAGGGGCGTACCTTCTTGCGACGTATGATTAATTTGTTGTCAGCCTTTCGACGTGATGACCACCCGATTAGGATCAACCAAGACTTTCGCTTAGACCTTCGCTGGTGGCGAGAATTTTTCCATTCTTGGGATGGTCTCAGTTTCCTGCTCTCCCCACAGTGGGCGTCCCTACCTGATTTTTACGTTTCCTCAGATGCTGCGGGTGCTCGGGGTTATGGTGCAATCTTTGACCATGAATGGTTTGTGGGTGAATGGTCAGCTGTTCAGCATCCCTTGTCAATTGCCTACAAAGAGTTGTTTCCCGTCGTTATCGCTGCTTCCTTATGGGGCCACCGATGGGCTTCAAAACGAGTTGAGTTCTGCTCAGACAACATGGCGGTTGTTAATGTTTTGCGTTCCGGCACCACGAAGGATCCAAACATGATGGTTCTTCTCCGTCACTTGTCACTTGTGGCAGCCCGACATTCCTTTGCCTTTACTGCTTCTCATACACCGGGTAAAGACAACTCCATTGCTGATGCCTTATCTCGTTTTGATTTTCAGCGTTTCCATCATCTTGCTCCTCACGCAGCTCCTGGGGCAACTCCAATTCCGTCAACGCTGCTGGCTCAGCTGCCCGTAATTTAACAGATAAATGCCAGTTCTACTTGACCAATGGCCTTGCACCTTCTACTCGCCAAGTTTATGCTTCTGCTCAACGTCAATTTTTAGAATTTTGTAGTCAGGATACTCCCATCGAGCCAAGTCAGCCCCTTTTACCAGCCAGTGAACAAACTCTCATGCGTTTTTGTACCCATTTGGCTGATCGTCTTCACCATTCTTCCATTAAAGTATATTTGTCTGCAGTCCGTTCTTTACATATTGACTATGGCTTTGCGGACCCAATTGTCAATCGTCTTCAACTTCAGCGTCTCTTAAGGGGGATCAAACGACACCAGGGCTCAAATCTCCCTCAGCGCCAGCCAGTGACAGCTGACCTTATGTCTGTCTTGCACAAGTCTTTAGAATTTACTATCCCTGACAATGTCATGCTATGGGCAGCCTGCTGTCTCGGCTTCTTTGGGTTTCTTAGAGCTGGCGAATTTACAACGAATGGTACCTTTGATCCAACTGTGCATCTGACCACAGCAGATCTTCAAGTAGACTCCTCCACAAATCCCCAAAGCTTCAGAGTGTTAATCAAGTGCTCAAAGACTGACCCTTTCAGGCAGGGTTGTTTCATCTATCTTGGCCGTGGTTCCTTGCCTCTTTGTCCTGTGACTGCATTAACAAACTACCTTCATCTTCGTGGGCCGGGCTCCGGACCTCTCTTTATGTACCAGGATGGCTCCCCTCTTTCTAGATCGCAGCTTTCCTCGTTTCTTCAAACCACTCTACAGGCAGCAGGTATTCCTGGAAAGTTTTCAGGGCATAGTTTTAGGATTGGAGCCGCAACAACTGCTGCTCAGAGAGGTGTTCCTGACCATCTCATTAAGACGATGGGTCGCTGGTCGAGCGATGCTTACTTGTTATATGTGCGCACACCTGTGGAAACCATCCTTTCAGTAGCTGAAAGACTTGCCTAACAGTTATGGTATTTCATTTGTCACTTATTTGCCTGTTAATGGGTGCCTCCGGATTTGGGCGTTTTCTCGGGGCTCTGGCTTCCCCATCCATGAGCCCCTCTCTTCTCCGAGCTTGCTAGCGCGCTGCTCGGAGGTCCTCCGGCTTGGCGTGGGGGCTCATGGCTGGCTTGCCAGGATTTGCCAGCCATGGGAGCAGTCTCCATCTAGGAGCTGGCTGCCAATAGTGGAAGCTCCTGGATATTGCAGGCACCCAACCTCCATTTTGTGATGCAGTTGTTAAATGCAGTTAAATGCAATTTAACGGAGTTAACAACAAAGAGCGCCAGTGTTGTTTGGAGTCAGCGGCGTTTCATACATGGGCATGCGCCAGATCCCATGTGCTCTTCGACTGAAGTGTGCCGTAGCGTTATCGGGCATTAGCGTGTTTATTAGCGTGGCAGTTCATGGGACCTCGTCTTCAAGGCTTTCCCCCCCCCCCATTTCCCTCCCTCTTTCCACTGTTTACGCAGTGTGACGGGTGCCTGCCCTCCCTACTGCGTGGGGGCTCATGGCTGGCTTGCCAGGATTTGCCAGCCATGGGAGCAGTCTCCATCTAGGAGCTGGCTGCCAATAGTGGAAGCTCCTGGATATTGCAGGCACCCAACCTCCATTTTGTGATGCAGTTGTTAACTCCCTTAAAACTTGCTTGAGAATATACTGATATTGTGAGGAGAAGTTATAAATTATTTCAATTGCTATTCACCAGGTTCCTCAGCACAGCACCTGGAAACTTTGGTTCCATTCTCAGCACCAAAGAGAGACCACTGGGTTATTATCCTGTCACCATGGCAATGCTAAATTTACTCCTAAAATTGATTCATGGAATCAGCATTGCCGAGAACATTGAGAGCCAACCAATCAGCTTCCTCGACCTTGCAGCTTGCCTTGTGTTTGTAATGAGAGAAGTGTTCACTGGATTCCACAAGTGGAGATTTGCAGGGCTCAAAGACAGAGAGGAAATAGGTACATTTTTAATGACTATCATTCTTTTAAATCAGGTGTTTTCTGCGCTGCCTTTTTAAACTTGACTATGATTTCAAAAGGACGTCAAAATGTTGTAAGTTCACTTTTTCACTCTTTTTTGTTTCAAAAGTTTTTGAATTGAGAAAGGTTAAGTTTATCGGTTTGTTAAGTTTGCTGTTGAGAAAGATTAACCTTCCTCAATACTGAATTGCCTCTTTGATAATAACCAAAGTTTTGTATCACAGACATGACGTTCATCTTTGCTTTAAGTTGACATTGTTCATTTTTTCAGGACAAAGAAGCCTTCAGTTGTTCAATGTTGTTCTTGGGCTTCACTTCAAACAGAAGAAAACGGAAGAAACTAGTGATTCAATGGAGGTGGAAGCCACAGATTTATCAAGGTTTGTGTTTAGAAAGATGTGTGCTAAACTACAGGACCTTTGATGACCAGGATTGCTGGCCAAATTTATTGGTTGCAAACAAAACCGTTTTTTTTAAGACATTTCATAAACCTTTGTCCAATTGGATGAAGTTGCCTATTTGTCACAGCATTCAAACTGCCGACCTTTACACGCATGTATAAAGTCCACCTTATTTACCACTTATAACACCCCCACTTTTACTTTTAAGGGAATTGTTAAATCGCTGACCACTATTGCATTCTTTCTCAAAGGACTCCTGTGGTGTTGCAGGACATTTTAGTTCTTGGCTTGTTGTACTCAGAAGCTGGTCAGTCCTTGCTAAACATTCTTGGCACAGGCGTGGACACAGTTGATAGACTTGTATCTCTTGGAAGGTAATTACAATGCCCAGAATAGACCAACTGCATTTCGATGTACCATTAATAGCAATTTTCACATGTGTGAGGAATGACAGGAAAGATTTCCAAATATGCTAAGCTATCTTATCATTGTTGTTCTTCCAGCAGTTCGACTGGTGGATATGCTTTGGCACTGGTGGAACTTATCAAGTTGGCCTTTTCAGTACTAAACAGGCTGTTGGCCAGAAAAGGAAAGGTAATTTTCCTCTAATAATCAATCGCCATTTGTCTTGTATGTAATTATCTTTTTTATTTTATTTTCCCAAGGCTAGATTTTACCAAAACAACCTACATAGTTCTGCCATCGTGCAGCTTATTGTAGCGTGGTTAAAATGCTCTCAGCCAAAAGAAAAGAAATCCCCGTCACATCCCAGCTGGTGGGTAGATAAACCTTCCATCAGCTCTCCTATGGGGATACACATCTTTTGCTTTGAAGTACAACAATGAAAACAGTTCTTCAAGTTGCTTGCATTTGTTATTATGAGACTTCTTCTGACTTTTTTTTTTATGAAAGCAAAAAAATAAGAAATAAAAAAAAATTAATAATAATAATAATAATAATAATAATAATAAAAATAAAAGACAGGACAGGTTAAAACAGGGAAGAAAATTTTTAACCTATGTCCGTCTTCATCTAAAGGAAGAGTTTCTTTAACCTAAATGCACTACCAAAACAATAGACTTCTCCTGCCGAAGACACTATTGTGTGATAGGTTGCCAGAGGAAATTTGATGTTGTACTATAAAAATACATAATTATACACTGTATTTCCAAGGTTGACACAAATTGTTGCTGCAGCAGTTTTACTTGTTCTACATAAAGAAGACTTTTTTTACTGGCTATCTTCATACATCTGCATTTATAATTGAATAGGCTTACAAGAGCAGTAGTAAGAATGAGTGCTAATATCACTTTTGCCAATATCACTTCAATCATGTGGTTTTTTAAAGGATGATGAAATTTCTCCTTTGGAGGAAGCTTTGACAACACAGGCCGTTCATCAGCTGAAAGACAAGGGCCATATCTATTCCACCGGCTGGGGTAAGCATAGTTTTCCAATATTCCAGTGTTTCAGCTGGTCTTGCACTTTTAAGTGTCCTTATCCTGTAATTTTTGTGGTGCATTGGCTTGTCTTATTTTATGTTTAATTTATTCCATTGATATTTTTGCCCTTTCATTTTTTCATCCTTTGCTTGAAGACGACGGGTATGTCTAGCTTTTTTTCTGAAGCTGAAAGCATGGCTAGCTCCTTAGCAGTTTTTGGGTAAAATCTAAGAGAATTAATGATAAATATTGTTACTTTTGTTTCATAAATGGTTACGAATCTCCATTGTTAGAACTAACCACTTGCAGATTCCTGTGTCCCAAGTTATAATATCATTAATTGCTCATTCACAGCTGTAATTGTGAAAAAGTGCTTGTCCTCATTGAGATACGCACCTTCACCTGCCTGAATTGAAGGATTTATTTAATATTACAATATAATATGCTGAATTCTACGCGCATTTTTGTGTGGACGCAGTACGGACCTATGCGTCCGCATATTGTCATCGTCTTTCAGACTGTTTGTTTGTTTGAGTTTGTTACGGGTTCCTTAGTCAAGAGTAACTTGAGGCAGCGGTTTCCTTGGGGGTGGGGAGGCTTATTCAGGGGGGAGGTGTAAGGAAGGGTGTGGTTTTCAGAAACCTCGGGCTTTTTGGTCAGCGGCTTAGTGCCATGGTAACAAATCCGCTGGTCAAAGAATTCTTGACAAGCTGGAGGGGTGAAAAATGCTGGCACAAGCTAAGGAGCTTACGCAGTGTGAGTACGATATTGCGTTCGCCTGTTTCTGATTCATGTTTACTATAAATGTTAATAATAATAAATCAAATAATGGTTTTCTTATTTTATTTTAGTTTGCTCATTTTTTTGTTTTGATTTCCGACGTAGTTTTGGTTGCTTGATTATAAACCTGCTGGTCAACTTGGCTGTGTAAGCGTAAGATTGCGTGCTTTTTGTTTAATCATGCGAGTGTATCGTCTTAAGTTCTGATTAAGTTCTGGCACGTTTCGCTCGTTGTTGATGCGACTGATCGGTGCGTATTATTGTTTCAAAAACTTTGTATGGCACGTTTCATGTTCATCATTTATCATGCAATCATTTTGACAGATCTAACAGGCTGTCACCTTTCAGTACTTACATGACCCCAGCCAAGAGTCACACAAAGCATTGACTCATTGCAGTGGTTTTCTTTCCGTTTAGCGTGGTCAGAATTTATTTTTATTTCAAATTTGCTTCATTAATTTTTTACATGGGTAACTCATTTTGAACTTTATCTTTTATTAGGAAATGCGTTTTTTTGACTAACTTGAATTGACTAAGAGGCACCCTTTTAAACTCATTTTAAAAGCGAGTTTCACTTTCCATTGCTCGATCACTGAGTCGAATTATGATAAGCAAATCGCGTTTTAAAAACATTCATGTGCACATTGCGGTAACAGTCGGTTAAACACCGATTGAAAACATTTATTTATCAGTTTCAGACGTCCGCACATGCCCGCAATGCGCGGGCCATTTATGACTGGTTCTTAGCTATGATCTATTAGAGGACAGATGCAGAGGTGATGTCATCATTGGTATCATTTGGTCTATTTATTATATAAAACAAATAGATTCCATGTTGCCGTGCATCTGTTCAGTAATAGATCACAGAAGACACCGAAATGTGATAAGAAGTTCAGTGACACACTCGCCTAATGGCTCGTGTGCCACTTTTTTGTTCTTACCACATTTTTGCGTCATCCGTGATCTTTTACTGAATAGACGCACGTCAACGTGGAATCTATTTGTTAAATTAATAATGTAATTAATTTATGACCCCTTACAGGTCATTGCCAGCTGGTGACCATCATAGCATCATATGTGTATCACAGACTGGACAGTCAGCTGCCGACACTGGCCACACTTTTGCTCAAGAGAATGTGTCTGGTATGTCTTATTTATTAATTTGTGACTTGGCTGAGTGAATATTTGAAAGATGTGGTCCTCAAGTAGTCTCCTTCGCAGCCACTCGGGCCGAAGTCACGCAATGCTCCCCGTCCCCACAGGGCTGCTTCAAACCGACATACATTCCTTTCTTGGAATAAACCAACCACAGTGCGGCTTTCATTTTCTTGTGGAGGTTCACGCCAGAAATGTCCACCAATCACCTGGCTCCTTTTGTTTGCTGAAGTATAAATATTGAAACATTCAGATCTAAGTAAACTGTTCAATCATATTCCAGGTGGCCCCAATGTCAATGCACGCAAGTTTTGGTGCAGAAGCTGTTCCCTTGAGAGATGCTTTTGTGTCCAGGCTAAAGACCCTCACTGAGGTATTTACTAAATTGTGTAACACCCAACAGTTTTTGCTAAGCCAAAATGATGGTGTGCTCCACCTTGTCTCTCGTTATGGCAGTTTATGCCAATGCAGTCTAAAAAAAATTTAGGTGTGTGTAAACAAATGCAGATTTTTCCACATCTACAGTAACACAGATTTGTGTACGTTTAATACCAAGCACATTTAACCTTTTTATGTGATTTTATGTAATATTGGCAAATTTTTCCTCATTGACACGAGTTTAGGTACATTTAATGCCAAGTGGATTTTGGGCTTACCTTGAACGCTGTTGAAAGAGGATTACCCCAGAGACATGTCAACTTATAAAAGTGCAAAATGTATTGGCGTGTTTTTCTAATTTGTTTTTTTTTCCAAAACATGTTTTCCTTGGAAACCAGAGGCTCCCTCGTAGCTTTAGTGGTCAATGCTTACGTCAATCCATACCTAGCATTAGACAAATATCAAGGTTCGCTGGGGTGTGTAATGTTTAAACTGTTGTTACTTTCTGCTCTTTTTTTTCAGGATGTAAAGCTTAAGGTAGTGATACTGGAGTTTATAGCCACTGCAGTGGAAACTCAGCCTGGGTTGGTTGAACTGTTTCTTGATCTGTCCTCAAAGGAAAATCAGGTAAGCTGTTTTGTTTTGTTAACTACAAAAATCTGACTGGGGAGTTGATTTTCACGAACGTTTGCAAATTTAAAGTGGTCATATTACTTCGCTTTGCACTGTACTGTAGAATGGAAGCGATGCTTACGTGAATTTTTCCACTCTTTAGGAGTTTGTTATTGGACAAAACAGCTGTCTCCATTCAGTTTTAGATATTATCGACCCTGAGAAACAGGTAAGTGGTCCTAATCATCATCATCATCATCATCATCATCATCATCATCATCATCACCATCATCATCTCACCAGTTTCTACTCCTGCCAGTTTTAGTTTGTTTCCAGTTTTCCGGCTATTTTTCTGGCAGGTTGTTAGTCTCTCCTTGTCAATCTGTTTGCCATTTGTAATTCAAATTCATAACTAGACGCTGTCATTTTATTCTTGTTATGTAATTTTGACATAAGAGCCCGAGATTGCTCTAGCCTTAACAAATTTCCTTCATTGTCCTCCAATCTACAGGCAGGTCATTACATTCCTCCTCAGCTGGTGTCTGCTGCGTACCTGTTACTTCATTCTCTGTGGCACGACAGAAGAGATGCTGCACTTACAGTTGTCAGAAAGAGGTTATAATCAGTCATAATTTGGTCATATTGCTCAGTCATATAATTGTCATAAATTACATTGGCAACCTATTTTAGATAGTAATTAGTTATTGTTTGTCTTTGGACTGACGTTTAAAGTTTCATTAGTTTACTTTGGTAGTTATCTGTTATTGATGACGTCGGACTGTCTCTCATGCATTACAAAAAAAGAACAAATCACGATTGTTTTGTAAGATCAATTATTTTCCCTTTTTCAACAGTCCAAAATTCTGGGAGAATTTAACTCACCCACTGTTAACTGGAATACCGTCAGACCTTGATGAGGTTAGTGTTGTTGATCTGTTGCGTTAATGAGTCAGTTCGTTTGGGAGTTGATTTATTCATACAGTTCAATAAATAATGGTAGGAGAGCTAGCCAAGACTACAACAGCCGCCCAACCTCATTCAGTAAAAATGATGCTACATAAAGCAATTTGGGTATCCGCTGGAATGAGCGGTTCTACCTTTAGAGCAGGACGTTTTTGTTGTTGGTATTTTGTCGTTTAATTCTTTCTTTTTTTTTTGTTTTAATCCTGAAAAAAGGGATGGGAACCCTTTTCCCTCAGATTTCTACTTATGCTAGTAATTTCATCAGTAATACCTAATTGCTGGATCTTTTTCTACAGGATTACAGATATCACTTGGAGGTCTGCTGCTATACTCTACAGGTCATTGCTCTTGAGGCCTACTACGTGACAAGGTGAAAATATTTGCAATTCGTATGCCTTGATGTTCACTGGTCATGTTATGTGTTAAAGTGCACCTAACCTGTTCGAAAAGCATTGCGCCTTTTTTAATGAAATCCCCGTCAGTCTTGACTTTTTATAAGCTATAAAAGTTACGAAATCAAGCCGTCATCTGTCACACGACCGAGCTAGTGAGGGGCATGGTTCGATTCTTGATTTGACATCACAAACTGATTTGCATCTCCTTAAGACTTTGTGAACATGCATGGAAAGCATTGCGTGACGTCAAACTAGGAATAGACCCACGCCCCTTCTGACTCGGTCGTGCGACAAATGGTGCTTAGTTTTTCGTAAGTTTTGAAGCCCGTAAAAAAGTCAAAAACTGAAAATAATGGCGAAATGTTTTTAAAATAGGTGCAAAGTTTTATATTAGCGTAAAAAATATTTTGGGATTAGGTACACTTTAAGAATTTTCCTTTTGAACCAAAATATACATGCATAATGGAAACAGGGTAATATAAGCTACAGTTATAACATCTACAGGTTTGTGGTTACGTATGAGAGTAACGAAAGATGTCAGTTTTACTTAAGATATTTTGAGGATGAATTTTGATCGAAGTCAAGTCATCATGTCATGTGTAAAAGCCAATGAAGGACACTTGGTTTCAAGAAATGTTAAAAGACATTTTCAGACAGCGTACTCCGGTAAACCTCTCGTGAAGCCGAAAAAAGCAAGCAAACAAGTAGGCATTATGTTCAGGTGGCATTAATAAATGATGGCATTAATAGTGAATGAATTTGCAGACATTTGTACAGTATTAAAAACAACTTATCTCACATAAATTTGCGCTACAACCACCAGCTGTTCAGAAAAAAACCCCTCAAAAAAACAAAAAAAAAATACACACGACACGATCCTTCACGTTGTAATTTTGGTGGGGCGCAGCTGTGTAGCTTCAGAACTTATCACAACTAACAGTGCTTTGATATTTGTTTTAATTCACCAGAGGCCAGGTTGATGAGAGCTTGAAGACATCTATGAAAGCTTTTTGTTCTAAACAGAGATACCAGTACTGGGGCAGAGTAAGAATAGCTTTGCAATGTTTTATTTTCACCTTTTTTAATCCTCAAGCCTCCTAGTTCTTTGAGTAACTGTTGTGAAAAACGTTTTCAGTTTCTCAGATCTCCAGGGTCTCCTTATGATAATGAGGATGAGTTTAAAGAAGAAAAACTTAAACTGCTCAAGGCTTGGAGAACTTTCCTGGTTGTAGGCTCTTCATTTCAGGTCAGAGAAAAAATTCCTGCTTGGTTTTAATTATTATGGTTAAAATAATTCTGATTCTCGAACAGACGGGTGCCCTGGGACAAGAGTAAGCGAACCGAGCATTCGGTTTTGCTGAGGTTACCTTTCTCTTTTGCTTGCTCACGTGATCAGCTAGCCTGCTCTACTTTCTAGGAAGGGACTTCTAGTAGTCTAGAACATGTTTCACATCAATCAAACGTACAACGCATGCGTAGTTCCGGCCATTTTTTTTGCAAAGAAAAATGCGGACAAATGCGGAAAGTTTCACTTTAACCATTAATTAACGCCCTTTTTTAAAGCTTTTTACGTTTAATGTGTTTTCAAAATTAAGTAACTATCATCCACAAGTTGTTTGGGCGTGAAATTGAGTTGCCGTGGCATTTTTGCCTCGGTATTCTTGCAAACTTCACCCTCGTAAACTTTTGAACCGATGCAGATTTCAAGGCATTGAAAAAAAAAAACAGAATTGACGTTGCTGTTTGCGTTTGAGTGCTGTGAAATAATATGCAAGTCTCCGTTTTCTATTGTCTGCTTATATTACTTGATGTAGCTTTTTTGTTTAAAAACAAATCGTTGTTCTTCATTTTAGACTGAGATGTTTGGTTTAAATGAAACAGCGCGAAGGAGACTTATCTTAGATGACATCTTGCAAGCATTGAAGTCGCAGGTGCAAACTTCATTTGTTTTCAAAATTCTGCTAAATTTGTGTTGCCTCCCTCAAGCTTGTCGTTACCAACCTTATATTTTCTTTCTAGAGGGAACTTTGAGGCATGTAGTGGTCATAATTATTTTTTTATGACAACAGCTGCATGCTAATTGTGATTACTCAAATGAAAGCTATTTGATCATTACTTTCCTAATTTTTGACTTTATGGATGAAATCCTTAAACTGTGTGACCACTCAGATGAAGGCTATTGCGGAACACTCCAATCCAAGATGGCGCCCACGTTAAAATTCTGCACTGTACTATTCAAGTTATGAATTCTATTAAACATTATTACTTCCCTTTGGTTCTGTTTACTATGGAGCACAAAGTGGATTAAGTCAAGTTCGTTTTGCAGGTTTTTTTTCTACACGTGACGTTTTGTAGCATTTGGCCATCTTAGTCTATTCTTTACAAGTAAAGGAAAAGCCTTACTTTTTTCCGTACACAGGTTTCCAGGAGTGTGTCTGTTGAGAGTATTAATGCGGCTGTTGAAGAGTGCAGTGTGTTTTTGATGCTTCTCAAGCGATGGAAGAGGTACGTGCTTATCTGTAACTCTTGAAAGTAAACGAAAATTTGAAACTGCTGAAAAAAGTTAACTGGCCAAGTCAGCTCCCACAGGATTTCACTTACATCATTCTTCACTTGTAGCGAATAAAGCGTTCCAAGGTTCTTATGGTTATCTTGTTGTTTCGCTGGATTGCCACTGTACACAAGTCCGTTGTTATGGATCTTAATTGATTGCAACACGCAGGTTTTCGTATCTCTATCTATTCTCGGCACATGCCGTTTTTATTTTCATATTATTTGCTAAGCTCATTCAGCCACCATTTCTATCTGTACTCTCGTCCTCGTTTTCTTATGGAACTCTAGCTAACATACTTTCAAACCGCTCTGTAGACACGCGTTTGAGTTTCTTTCCCACATTACATACCATTGGTTATCTTGCAGCTGTCTTCAAGATTTGAATCCAGTTTTCCAGTGCTTGGTAGATGTCCTGGAAACAGCTCATAAGAATGACACACAGCTGTTTGTTCACATTCGTGTCACCATGTTCTCGTCAATCTCAGTACTGCTACAGCACGCTAGGAGTGAACTCCTCTCTGGTACGTCATCATCTGGAAATCTTCTTCAGGAGTGCCACCAACGTAGCAGCCTGAAAAAGTAGCCAGAAACAAAAAAGTGTTGATTTTGTAGCAATGCCTTTTTGTCTATCAAAGTAGCTGGGAACGGTCACCAGCTCTTATTGACAGCCTGATTCTCTCTTGTGGCTTGGGTTTGTATATCTGACACCTTCCCCAAAATCTCATAACAGTAAGGGTCACTGTGATATGATTTCAGCTTAGTAGCTACACCGGCTCTTATTGACAGCCTGATTCTCTCTTGTGGCTTGGGTTTGTATATCTGACACCTTCCCCAAAATCTCATAACAGTAAGGGTCACTGTGATATGATTTCAGCTTAGTAGCTGCACCGGCTCTTATTGACAGCCTGATTCTCTCTTGTGGCTTGGGTTTGTATATCTGACACCTTCCCCAAAATCTCATAACAGTAAGGGTCACTGTGATATGATTTCAGCTTAGTAGCTGCACCGGCTCTTATTGACAGCCTGATTCTCTCTTGTGGCTTGGGTTTGTATATCTGACACCTTCCCCAAAATCTCATAACAGTAAGGGTCACTGTGATATGATTTCAGCTTAGTAGCTGCACCAGCTCTTATTGACAGCCTGATTCTCTCTTGTGGCTTGGGTTTGTATATCTGACACCTTCCCCAAAATCTCATAACAGTAAGGGTCACTGTGATATGATTTCAGCTTAGTAGCTGCACCGGCTCTTATTGACAGCCTGATTCTCTCTTGTGGCTTGGGTTTGTATATCTGACACCTTCCCCAAAATCTCATAACAGTAAGGGTCACTGTGATATGATTTCAGCTTAGTAGCTGCACCAGCTCTTATTGACAGCCTGATTCTCTCTTGTGGCTTGGGTTTGTATATCTGACACCTTCCCCAAAATCTCATAACAGTAAGGGTCACTGTGATATGATTTCAGCTTAGTAGCTGCACCAGCTCTTATTGACAGCCTGATTCTCTCTTGTGGCTTGGGTTTGTATATCTGACACCTTCCCCAAAATCTCATAACAGTAAGGGTCACTGTGATATGATTTCAGCTTAGTAGCTGCACCGGGTCAAGATAAGATTCCCATTCCGATACGAGAACTTATAAGGATAAGCGCAAAAATGGCCATCTGTTTTCAGTTTCAACCATTTACTGTAGGTCTTTTATCCCTGCGAAGACGCTTTATGCAAGCTACGTGAGAGAACTGATGGTGTACAAGACGAAATCAGTGGCAGTTTCCTTTTCAAAATCGGAAAAAGTGCCTCTCAAACACAAGCCCCATCGAGTTTTTTCCAAGTTGGAGATAATTCGTATTTGTGTGAGAACATTCAAGTACGCAATCCCTTCTAACGCCGTTAAGTTTCAGATCTTTCTACTATTGTTTTAATTTTGTTGCCTGTAGACACCTTGGATAGCAGTTATGCTATGCTTCTCCTTCCACTCGCTTGTGAACCACTGGAATACTTACGAGGAAGATTTACTAGCGAAGAAAAGCAGCAAGACAGGGTATGCTGAAACATCACTGTAACTCTTTTCATTTGTTTGTTTTGGTGTGGGTCCTCATGACTCTGCGGAAATGGAAAAGACAGGGTGCTACCATGTTTAGCACTCAGTTAGAACCTCTGTTGCTTGCACCAAAGATCATTAGAACGTTTATTAGTGTAGGGAATAAAAAAATAAAAAACAAACAAACGACCTGGAAGTGAAAACAAACTTCCATGTACAGTTCGTCTTTTGAGTGTCACTTTTGAGCAGCAAAGACTGTCTTCCTTTGTTTATTTATATATTAAATTTATTTATTTATTTATTTATTTATTAGTAAAGATGATCGTTAGTAAAGCTGCATGTTTCAAATGTGTAGGTTCTGGAGCTGTCCGTGTTTATCATCGATGAAATTCTGAACATTCTGCTCGCAAACCCTGGTCAGTGGCTTCCTGTGCTAAGAGAGCATGCGCTGTTTGCGTCGCTTGTTCAAGCATTAGACGTCTGTATCAAGGTATTAAAATCATTTAAGTTGTTTTAAAGCTAAGATCAAATGAGAAAGGGATCAGAGTTAATTGTAACTGTCTCGCTCGCGTGCTCTCGTCGAGGTTGAATCTGCGCAATGTTTCATGAGAATAAGTAGAGATCAAACTCTCGCTCTCATTTCAGCTAGAACTCCAATGCCCTCTCGTCTCCAATGCCCTCTCGTCTCCAATGCCCACTCGTCTCCAATGCTCACTCGTCTCCGATGCCCACTCGTCTCCGATGCCCACTCGTCTCCGATGCCCACTCGTCTCCAATGCCCACTCGTCTCCAATGCCCTCTCGTCGACTCTTGTGAGCTCTGAGTGAGATTGAACCTGCTTAAATATTCGTTAGAAACGACGAGTTCCAATCAGCTCCTCGTTTGACATTGAGCGTTATTCGCTCTCAAAGTAAATGATTTTTGAAAAAGTTAGAATTTTTTGCCCTTCTTTTCCCGATCCATTTGTTCAGTGAAGTCAGTGAACTGACAAACAAATCAGTCACGAACAAGCCTGGGGTCAGGTGTAGGTAACTATCCCAGTTAACATCTGATGTGGCTTTTAAAGACAAGAACATTTTGGTAAATGGGATTGTTTTAATATCATATACCGAAACGCGGTTTCTGTTCTGAGTCACAGGACACTTGTACTGTGAGTTTACGTTTCTTTTCTCCATCTCAGACTCGAGAAAAAGTGGAATTCACAGAAGCAATCCTTCACCTTTTCCTGTCACTGTCAAGAATACCAATGGTATGATCATATTGTTGTCTTTTCCTTACCCCTTAAGTTCCGAGAATTTATCTTTCAAAACAAGAAATTAAAAAAGCCGGCTTTAACAGTTTCACCCAAGTGACCCTTTTTGTAGCTAATAAGAATTTACAGAAAGTAACATTAGAAAAAGAACACCTCATATTTAAGATTAGCAACTGTTGGAAGGCTGGACGGTAGGCGATTTTCAAAGCGTGACCTAGGATTTGAACACGGGACTACCTTACAAACCCAGTCAGTGATGCGAGGTAGATTTGAACTTAGGGCGTCCGGATGACAGGTCAGCGCCTCCGCTTACTCGTCAATGTTTCCTCCACCTTACGACTTGTTGGTCAGTTTTCTTAATGGTCGGCACTTGATAGTCTTCCCGACGGTGTACTGATGTTGTCACGCTGTTTTGGCAGGCTAACCGGGTTTTATTTTGTTTATAACCTAGAGTGCTGAGGCCTTAGCTATGAACAGTTTATCGCAACCATTGTGCCTTGGGTTGGCGTCACTCTCCTATTCCATTGAAAGAGAACAGGTAATTGCTGTACTGTCAAACTCTACCTGTGCTTTCCTCACCCTGTATTGATTGAGTGTGACAAGTAGTGATGTGTTTTTACTTTGTTTCCTTTCATGTCGTTTTTTGTTAGTTCTAATAACTCCTTTTAGGCGCGAGCGGAAAGGAGTTGCAAGTAAACGCAAATTGCAAACTTGTGTTGACTTGTGATTCTGTTTGGCTCGGACTTGCGTGTACTTGCGACGACATCGAACAACTTGCGTTTTCGTCGTTTGGCCACCCCGTGCAAGTCTTACATAATTTCATCTCACGTGCTTCATTTGGTTTGGCTACCGAAGCTGCAAACTGACATTTTTTTGTTGATTGCGTCCGCTTGCACGTCCGTTTGGCCACTCGTCGCATGTCTGTGCGTCCAAGTTGGCATTTTTAAACTTGTGTTCACTTGTGACTCAGTTTGGCCTGCTCCTTACTCTAGAAGCTTTAGCCAACACAAAGGTTCTAGAGTAAGGCCTGCTCCTAACTCTAGACCCTGTACCCAACACACCGGCCATATAACCTATACAGTGGTAATCATGCATAACTGTTTGAACCTAATCAATCAATCAATCAATCAATCAATCAATCAATCAATCAATCAATCAATCAATCAATCCGTCCGTCCGTCCGTCCGTCCGTCAGTCAGTCAGTCAGTCAATCAACCCATTTTTGTAATGTCAATGCGTAGGATAAGGTTGCCCCGTATATCCGAGCCAGAGGCTTATGTGTAAAACGTATGACAAAAAATAACAAAATGCAAAACTTACTGATTCAAACAATACTTTTAGGAATGTACAATTTACAAATTAAATTAGTAATAATAACCTTGATATAACTCAGCAACTTATCCAGTGCATTAAGTACACTATTTCCTTTTAATCTCGTAGACTCCTCAGAGCAAGCCAGGTGCCCAATCCCAAGCTGGCTTAAACCTCTCGGACCCACTCCGCCGACGTAACTGGAACCGAGTGTGGCAGTTGGCTCTTGCAGTGATGGGGTCCATGTTGCGCACACTCAGACACGGCTTTCTGAAGGAAGCCTTGGATTTTGCTGGTGTACACCGGGAAAGACTTGCTGAGGTGTCTTATAAAAACATTTTGTAATTTTAAATGACATAGAAACTATAGTCTCGTCAGTTTGATAAAAAAGGAATTAGGATTTTATTCACAGACTCAAACGTTAGATCTTCCTTGAACAGTGTAATAAAATCACCACAGGAATTTACTGCTCAACATTTTTTCATATGAATCAGAATGGTCACACTTTAAAGACTTGTTCACGGAAACAGACGTTAGAACACCATGTACAATGTAACAAGCAGTATTCCATGAGAGCTGTGCTCAGTAGCTTTCCATAAAATGACAACACTTACTGGTCAAAGGTTAGAACCAACTTAAGCAGAGAGATAAATAAACACCAAAGGAAAGTACTGCTAGACAGCTTGCATTTGTTTTGCCACAATGTGGGAAGCGTTTTACATGAGTTTAACTGGATGCTTACAGGAAAAAGTTTAAGGACGGTGCTTCCTTTTGTTACTACACATACGTTCTGCGTATCTCGGGTCTGGTCTGAGATATCCTGGTTTCTTAAGGAATTTGCCCACTGATACAGATCTTAGCAATAGCTAAAAAAATAATTGGAAGTAACCACGTGTTTTTCAGAGATAAGTGAGATTAAAATTTGAAAAAAAATGCCATACATTCTTCTTATTTTAAACCTTTCTTAGCATTATGGGTGCTTACTTGTCTCTGAAATTCCAACAAATCTTGCTAAGATCTGCTTTTTCCCCATAGGCAACCTTTGCAAAAATCCCTCTGTATTAGGATGCACCGTTCCTCAAATATTTCTGTTTGTATTTGTGATTTGTTTTTATTAGGCCATGGATGGCGTCAGACGATCCCAGTCTCCTGACGTGTTGTCTGAAGCAGAAGAAGTCAGTGCGTTTTTGTTGGAACTCGCTCATTTCTATCACGAATGGAGGTTTACTCTTCCTGACGTGTTGATTCTTCTGCAGGTATAGTTTTGTTTCCCATTTTTTTTCCGACGGCAAAACGTTTTAGGAGGTGAAACATTTTAGTGTAGATTTAAGTGGCATCTCTTTGATCTGGCCACCAAAAGGGCCCAAATGCAAGATATGACTATAAGCGTGTGGATGGCTTTACCAGGAAGTTGCCGGTTGTCTTCGTTTATGGTACAATGCAGAGGCCCTAGATTTGGGGGGGGGGGGGGGGTCGGCATAACGGCCAACAATAAAGTTTTAAGCCATTTCTAACAGTAAAAAGTTCGCTGTAACAGTTAAATAAATGAATAAAAATTTACACAAAGATCAAGAAAATGGCCTTTTTTTCGTATGGTAATGGCAATTTCATCAGTAACATCACTTCTGTAGTTTCAGTTATCCATTTTTCTTGTTTCATTTAATATCTAAGATGTGTTGTAACACTTAACTATAATTTCATGTATAACAGTTAACAGTAAAACTCGGGCTGTATGACACTTACCGTATTTTCTCGATTAAACGCCGGTGGCGTTTATTTAAAACTCGGCCTCCTAGACCCGGCGTTTATACGAACCCGGCATTTATTCGGGGCCCGGCGTTTATATATTAATGGCATTTTTCAGCCATCCATTCTTTTATCATCAGAACTGGAGGTTTATTGACTGTTAAGAACCAAATTTGAAGAAAATCGTAAAAAAAATGTCACCAACTTCTCATCTCAGTGAGGCTGGATAAGTCATATATCAAAAAACATCACTGACAGGAACAGTGATTGAACTCTTCTCTTCGTTACATTTCTCCGTGAAACACTGAGGAAGTGAATCGGCAACTGCTCGACAGTAAAATTGCTGTGCAAGCAATTTAGAACGAGGTGATGCGAGGTTCCTGTTCCATCAGTTCTGCCGGAAAGGCAAAATTATGGAATGATTCAAGAAACTGCTGGAGAAACACTGGAGAGACCCTCGAAGTGATTTTCGCTTGATGGACAAGCCTGCAGAATAGATACCATGATTTAAAAGAGATTGGCATGATACCTGATGCGTCGTTTGTTTCATCTGTTTTTGTGCAATTTGACAAAAAATCCGGATTTAATATACCCATCTCGAAAAAACGCCGTGACCTCAAATAAACGCCGGGACCCCGAATAAACGCCGGGGGCGTTTATTTTAATCTCGGCCCTGTAGACCTGGCGTTTATTTGAACCCGGCGTTTATTCGGGGTCCGGCGTTTAATCGAGAAAATACGGTAACAGTAAAAACTAACTTTCGTTAACCCGAACAGTTTGTGTTTTTACCTTTACTGTTCCAGTCATCTAGTCGTAAGTGGATTACAGTGTAGTTTATTTGCTTCTCCAGACTCGAATTGGC
Organism: Siderastrea radians; assembly: GCA_964017195.1. Classification (NCBI taxonomy): domain Eukaryota; kingdom Metazoa; phylum Cnidaria; class Anthozoa; order Scleractinia; family Rhizangiidae; genus Siderastrea; species Siderastrea radians. The sequence goes on along the minus strand of OZ024888.1, from coordinate 441,806 downwards.
GTTCTTTGTCAAAGTTGTGTTGCACTGCTGACCCATCCGAGACTGCTGGCTCACTTACTCGAGGTAAGCGGTAATCAGGAGGTTAACGTCATGTAAGGTGAAAACTGTACTGTGCTAAATTTAACTTATTTATTAACGTAAACAAGGCTGAACCTCTGTTAGCTTTTCAAAGTGATACAAGCAGTAGCTGACTAACGTTATTTACGTTTCAGTTGTCCAAAGGGTCCAGCAGCTCCTCTGTTCATGACAAGCCCCAGTCATCTGATGTGAAATTGTCTTTAAGTGGATCCTTCTCCAGAGAAATGCTTCGAACATACTCATACGCTGATGATGACTCATTCAGGAACAGTCCGTTGGTTTCTCAAACACAATCCCAGTGAGTAAAGAAATCAAGAATTGAGTTTGATGCAGTTATCAGTGCAATCTAACGAGTTAATAAAAAGGGCAATCGGCTTCAACCTGCGTTCAGCGCTATGTAGATTTTCTGCATGTACCATATACCCTCTGTGTCGTGGATACACACCTTATTCCAAAATGGCGGAAAATACATTATTCTTTTGCCTCCATGTCAATTTGCCCTTGTTGCCTCGTTTTAAGCCAAATATTCCTTTGAATTCTGCAGATGGGATCGAGGCAACAAGGGCAAATTAACAATAAGACAAAAGAGTAATGTATTTTCTACCATTTTGGAATAAGGTGCATTGAGCGTGCCGTTTTCTTGGCGGACGTTTTGAGATTTCCTACCCGTTTTGACCCTTGTCGTTTCTCAGGGTCAGAAAATGAAACGCGAAAATAAAGGAAATTAGGAGTTAAACATGTTTACTGTTCATTTGTATGTATTGAGTAAAACCGATGAACATTTTTATTTGCCTTTGTCAGGTTGCTGAAGATTTTGTGCAACTCCCTGGCGATGTTACGACAGTTTACTCCGGACATCTGTGGAATTCTCATCGATCAGGTAACTGTTTTAATCTTCAGAGCCCACTCATGTAATTACCAGTATGTAACGAAAATTTCTCCTTTCCTCCCCACAGGGAATGGATCTGGACGAGTTTCCTCCGCTCCTGTCACTCGGGTTCAGTTCCCCGACCGTGGATCGTGAGGAGCAGTTATCGTTTGGTACTTTGTTAGCTTGTCTCAACATGGCGCTCTCAAATCTTGGCCCGGTGAGTTTCATTTCTAGTATTTACAGTTTAACTGTTGCAAAAGTGTATATATCTTGCCTCGTACACTACAACCGTTTAGACTGACCATCGACAGGCCTCAGGGGCACCCAACGGTTGGTTTCGGGGAATATCTGTTCGGAAGGCCTAAAATCACCTGAGATATTCGGATTTAATTGCAGTGAAAGCTAGTGATTTCTTTGGCGAAACGTCACCTCGGACTTTCGTATTAAGAGAACTCATTAGTTCCTTTTGTTTTCGGAAGCACAAATATGTCATTTAGAGTGCAAAATAAGGTCAGCTAACATTTTCGGAGAGCCATCAGCAGCTCGGAAATTCGACGGATAGGATTCTCTGGCCTAAATTTTTAGCTAAAACCGCCGAACAGATCAATCTGTACTAGCTTACACAAATATGCCTTCAAAAAGCTCTGAAACAATCTAGGAAAGCAGAAAATGATATTTCAAGTATCTTGCCAAATTTTTTCGGTGGGTGCCCTTGAGGCCTGAGGTGACGAGTGACGAGTGACGAGGTGGTGTTATAAGCGGTGTGCGGTGGTCGTACGGCGGGGTTTCTACTGTATGAAACTGCATGACATGTGGGGGACATGTAAATGACGTGTGGCCCAATCAGTGACCATAGTGACGAAGTGGTGTTCTAAGCGGGGTGCGGTGGTCGTACGGCGGGGGGGGGGGGGGGTTCTACTTTTTTATCGCGATCCAGTGGTCTCTTTTGATTGCGTTTGAGACGACGTTATTTTGCGATAATGTCGTCTCAAAATGGTGGCTTGTGATTGGTTCAAAACTGTCATGACGACGCAGCCAAGGTTAAACTTCAAAACTTTTCTTTATTACATTGTGATTTATCCCTGCAAGCAACTTCCTTGACGGATTGCCAAAACTTTAAAACTGGTTTTTATTTCACGATGCGCGCGCTGTATTGCGTTATCATTTCTGTCCTACTTTCAGCCTGGAAAAGAAGTTGATTTTCACGTTATTGTATTATTTTGTCGATCCCCGTCGTTCGAAAAACAATATGTTGATGCACTGAAAGAGTTTATTTTGTTTCATTAGGCAATTTTTGGTGTTTGGTTTACCGTTAACAAAAGGTTTCTCATTAGCTCCTTTTGTTATGGTACACCAACATGGTCGCCACTCCATTGCCAGTTGAATCATTGAGGACTGGCTGCATACGATCCATTTAACTAAGTTGTCTTTTTCCGCTTATTGTCTTGTTTCCTTTGACTTTTGACGTGCGACTTTTTTTTAGCCTGACACGAAGTCTCCAGTGAAGTCGCCTGTGAGGACATTGTCGGAGTCGTTACCAAGGTAGGGGAATGTTTTGCAGATTTGTCAACTTGGACTTGAGGTTGAATGATATCGAATACGAGAAATGATCAGATTACGTCAACTGCCAGTGAAACATTTTTGAACTTGACGTGAGAGTTTTTTCCAGTAGTGGCTGGTTTGAGAGTTACGAAGGAACGCCCTGAAATTAGATGATTTGAAACCGACCCGTGATGCATTGCAAACCTCTTAGGAGGTCATATATAACGATGTTTTGTGTTATGGGTGAAAGCCCAAGATCGGGAAGGACTGACCACTAAGTCCTTTAATCATGATATCCCATCAAAGTGAAGGTCTGTCCGGCTGAGCCAGAAAATTTATTTTCTTGTGATATTTTATCTGTGTTTATTCCTAGATCTCTGCTGATGTTCACAATGGAAAATGCGCTGATTGTTGCCTTGTCTCAAGCTTGCCGTTACTTGCGGGATCCGTCGCTGGACCCACGGATCAAGCAGTTTCTGAAGAGGGAGCTTGGTAGTGAACTGGTAAGCCTTAAAGATATGACGAAATTTTATGCACACCTTGAAAATAGTTTGTGAATACAGTCACCGTGTCTCATTGCTCCTGGCCACTGAGGATCTCTCGCGCAAACGCCCTTAGAGGCCAAGAGAGATTAGAGGCGGCTCTATTCTTGGAACTACAGGATGAAATTTGAGAGCTTTAAGCTCAAAATAAGATTATTCCCTTGATTGTTATAGTTTGTTGTGCGGTTGACTTTACGTTGTTCATGAGGACCGTCTTATGCCAGGACTGGTGCACGTCAAATTTCCGAGGTTTGCGGCTCTGTGGTTAAACAAAATCTTCAATTTGATGATTTGTTAAATTCTCATTTCTTGTCCTTATGTAAAGTTGAAAGTTGCAAACTGTGAAAAGTTTCCAAGCAAATAAAATTCAGGAACGCCCATAACGTCTTCTTAGATATGCGAGGGACTGGTTGCGAACCCTTGCAAGCTTCAAAGGCGATAAGGAATGTACGATAATTAATATCGGAAAGCGCTGTAGCTGTTGCTGTCGCTTTTTTTATGTTCGCTATTGATTAGTTGCTAAAACACATTTAAAAATGGTATTTAAAAAAAAGGTCTAAAACTCTTACAAAAAAGTAAAAGTAACATAGGTTTGTCTTCTTCATAGCCGTCGCCTTTTATGTCCTATAATTTGTTTGAAAAAAAAGTTTGCCATTTTCGGTTGGACTGGAAGGGGAATTGCTTTTATTATTCCACTGCTGCGTCATTTTACCATATAAGGTCAAAAGAACGCGCAAAATATGCCACGGTATTTACACAGTAAAATTATGTATTGCAATGTAAAATCCAGGTTTCAAAGGTTTTCTGGCCGAAGGTCTGGAAAAACAAATTTTGGCGTGATTTGTTCAAGTGGAATAATAAATTATTCGATGGCTTAACATATAATACGCGCGGGCATTTTGCTCATTGCTCGCATTTTATCCTCGCCCCTTCGGGGCTCGGAAAAATACAACGCAACTCGCAAAATATCCTCGCGTATTATATGTCAAACTATCGAATAAGATGTATTTATTCAATCTGCGAGGACGGATCAGACTTAATTTTCCTGTCCGATTCTTGTATTTTCTGATCCTGTGTTATTATTTGCGCATTTCAGGGGAACTTTCTTGGTGGTCTGTTTCGTCATTTTGTTCGTCGTGGCCTACCCCCCTCCCCCGCGGGATCTGCACAGACAAGTCCGAGTAGCGCAGCGAGGCGAACACCAACCAAAGCCATGGTTTTCACAGAGGCGCCGGAACAAAAGTTCTTTAAGCTAGCGGACACTTTTGTCAAACAAGTCCTCAGATAAGAGCGGTTATGGTTGTCACACAGTAGTTGACTCCTTGACGCTACGGTCATCCTGACAACAAATTGTAATTTTTTTAATTTAAAACTGGCAGCCACCTTTGTCAAGCAGGTGCAGAGATCGAAGCTACGTCACTGGTGAACGAATTCGTGATGCGACAGTCACGCTGCTATCAAAGAACTGCAATGTGTTAGTCTTAAACTGGCAATCACCTATGTCACGCAAACAGATCAACCCGTTACGATGACGCTCATTTTGACGAATTGTCCGTTTCCTTCGCGATTTGTCATGCTAATTCGAAATAGAATCAAATGGTAACCTCTAGGAAGCAGCTGTTTTTGTCTTGCCGTGACAGAAGAGACTGGCGGGCAACTATCGACGTGTTCAATACGCACTTGCTTGGCAGTAATGTCACGTTACGGATGTAGCTGTAACAAAGTAGCAAGCCTTTAAATAAGTGGACACGTTATCGTTGTCGCACAACAAGTGATCCCGACTACGTGTCACTCTCCAAGAGTTTCAATGAATTGTCTGGGTTTTTGTACTGTTTGGTGTTTTTGTTAGGTACCCAAGATATATCCTCAACAGTTAACACAGCTTATACTGTATCAGTTTCTTTCGGAATAAACTTGCTGTCTTCCCAGCCAGGCAATCAAATATAGTAACTTCTGTAGTAAAGTTGTCCAAAAGTAAATAAACCTTTTTTAATCTTATTTTATCTATGTCTTTTCAAATGGGACTGATTCAATGGGGAAAAAAGCTTTTCATTTGGTGGTGCAAATAATTTGGAAAGTTTACGTTCATATATTCCCATGAGTTCACATCGGACTCTCGTAAAACTTCGTCATTTTTCTATGTTTTGTGCGGGTAAATATATATAACGTTTTGTTTGTTCTAATGGAAAGCGCTGAAAATTGCAATTGTTGGTAGTATCAATTAAAACGAGTCTCGGCTATTGCTTAAAATTTAGTTAGCAGCCATTCCTCTTTACCTCTGTCCATCAATTTGGTGATGGCGTCCTTTCAAATTTCGAATAAAAATCAGCCTATTTTCTTTGTTGTCGGTTTCACTTCTAGTTTAAGGTGACTCGATCGAAATAAATGACGCGCTCTTTGCCTCTCTGGTGGTTTTACGTATTTGCTCTATAATTTCATGATCATGCTAATTGAAAGTAAAGGAACAATTATTATCCTATGAAATCCTATGTTGATATCAGGCGACACACTTTTTTGTATATCTCAAAAGGACGATTTTAACCTTCACTGGCATGACATTATAGACACGTAAAACCACCAAAGCGTGTAGCGTCCAAACATCGTAATGCACCCCCTAGCCAATGCGTAAGTTCCTCAAATTCTCATCAAATGCAAGGAAATTTGCATAGCGCTACTGTGGAATTCAGATAACAACAAAGCCGTACACAGAACAGAGTTTCGATAGTGCATCACTTTCAAAAAATATATTGTCCAAACCAAGACCGCCCCAGCAAAGTGAAATAGCGTAAAGTACGTGTAAAAGATTCAGTTTCATGTTCCGGTAGTTTTATTCAGTTCGTCCGGTAAGTTTTCATGTAATTCAGAAAAACGTGAATTTGGCGACTTCGTTATATTTTGGTGCAGAAAGTGAGTTTATAATAGACGCCCAAACTTTTTCATTGTTACGGATAGCCAAATGCGGTTTGGAACTAACTATGACGATACATTGAGCTTACTTTATCTAGAGTTATTACGCTTTTCAGTCAAACTTGGAGAGCGCTGGAGCGGTCCAAACTTTGAAGTCCGTCTGGGGTTGTTATTTTGACGTTCAAATTGTACCGGGATTTCTGTTCCTACGATTTTGCGGAAACTTGAAGAATCAAGGTAAGATGGTAGTATAAGCTGATTCTAGAAGTTTAAACCAAATTGTAGCGCTCAGTTTTGTTAAAAGTTAGTGTTCAATAAAAGCAAAATCACGCAAAATTAACGAACAGTACATGTACGTGTTGACATACGTATTATTCTTCGATAAATTGTGTGTAAAATGCGAAAGTTTCAAGGCAATCGAGTAAGAAATGACGATGTTATTAGAGTTTTTAGACAGGCATAGAGCGCGTCATTTATTTCGATCGAGTCACCTTAAAAGAAGTGATCATGTGTTAGTCGGGTAAGGTTGAACTCGATGAACTAAAACGTCCTTATCAAAGTAAATAACGCTTTTCCGAGGGAAAAACCGTTTGAACTTTACTACTAACATCACATTGGAGAAGGTATGTGAGGACACAAAGAGAGATTCGTGAATTAAAAATTCATCTGTCGCAAGTTCAACGTTACCGATCTTGCCGTCAACAAAATGTCATCACGTGTTTTATTATTATTATTATTATTATTATTATTATTACTATTATTATTATTATTATTATTATTATTATTATTATTATTATTATTATTATTATTATTATTATTTCAAACCTTAGGGTGAAACCAGCGGTTACAGTCTCAAAGGAGCCTTAAGGCACTCGGGCCTTCGGGCTACAAGGTGCAGGTTTCCAGGGCTCCAAGAAGAAGGCTCCACTTCACGTCGGGGCTCCATTTAACCAGAACCAGCATTTTTTTTCGGATCTAAGGATAGAAAGGCTTCGGGTCCTGGGCTCCACACGGCAACAGCCGGGAAGGGGAGGGGGGGGGGTCAAAAACCTCCTTTTTGGGACCCTGAAGGGTGCGTAAAACGGGCTGATTTTGATACCATTTCAAAGGGTAAATCATTCATCTGCACAGGCTATCAATTACCGCGTTATTCAGATGCGTTTCCACGTTTTCTGAACGTGGTTCAGCAACGGGAAGTTTAATATTCCCGTTACTTATCAAGTATTCACCTTCCGCTCCAAGATGAGGTGCGAAATATCCTGTTTTACACATATTTTGTCAACGGCAAGCACAGCAGATGAATTACAATTTTCCGATCGTTTGTGTCTGTTCGACCAAGTTGTTTGTCTTTTGCATTCATTGGCTTGATTGGTTTCTCAAATGAAAATTACCGGTAGCTTAACAACATTCTCCTCACAGGTTGTATTAATATAGATCTCAGTTGCTTTACTTTTCCCGCCTATGGTAAAACAAAAAAGCATTCTAATTTCAGGTATTTTTTATTTGTTTGTATATTTTTTAATTATTTGTTTTTATATTATACTGATTATTTTTTTTGTCACAGAAAAAAGTCTCAATTTTAACTGGTAGCATTATGACACGTTATGTAAAAGCAATATTTTGCATTTGTTATATGCGAACGTTTACGGGAAAGGGCAGAGTTTCGTTTGGTTGAGTGATCATTCCTCTGGGTTTACTTCCCTTGCACAACTATGTATACGCTTAACAAGGCTTAACCTATGACCAGAGTTTGCATCTATTCGCTTCTGTAAGCCATTGCATGTAACAAATGAGTAAATAGCAACTCCCTTCATTAGTTCTAAAAAGCGTTTTCAGTTGGTCATTCTGTATACACTGCATTGGGTAAACGCATTTGTCCATGTATTGGGCAACAGCAGCGTTTTTAATTTACCACTCCCAGCACACCAAGACACTAATGAGAAAAAAAGATTCACTATCCAAAATAACTCATGCAGGCTTTGCGTGCCTATTTTATTTTGCCTTAGCGCAACTTGAACGACAAGCAGAAGTGTTTTCCAGCAGCTTGCGTGCTTGCTTTTCTTACAGAAATAAAACTGTTTCCTTTACACAGAACTGGAGTGATAACCAATTCATTTGCGAAAATTACGAAATTGACATCGCAGAAAAATATTCCTTAGATTTCAACGGAAGATAATCATGAAATCTTTGTTTCTTGAAAACGCTTTGATGTCGGTTTATTTTTAAGTACAATAGTATATTATGCCATCAATGACGTACCTTCCTTTTCTTAAAGAACTTCTACCTCTGCCGACACTTAGCTTTAGTCATTCCGATTAATTTGCTCCTTTTCAATTGATCTCCATTGACCAAACTGTATTGTTGAAAATGTGCCTAAAATGAATTAAAGAGGAAGTTACCGATTGTCCTTTAGACCAAATGGACTATTTCAAATCTTACCTTCTAACATTTCAGTATCTAAGTATATCATTTTAATAAGTACGTATGTCATAAAAAATGATTCAATAAAATTCGTGAAATGAATTCTGACTTGATACCTTAACGGTTACATAATTATGCAGTTACGGAGATTTTCACATTCAATGTCGATACTCATAATTTTACTTGTATAAGGGAGTTTTTAAAGGTGTTTTCAGACAAACTTTTCTTTTAGTCGTAAGTAGAACCTTTGAAAATAAACACTTGCTCCTTATCACAAGAAACTACGAAGCAATAGCTTTTATCTGTGTGGTCACGTTCCAGGAAAATTTAGAAGCTAGTTGAATAGCGTAAGAAGGTACCTCTGAATAGGTTTAATTTGAATGGATTTCTTTCACAGAATGAAACGTTAAAGCTCCCTTGCACTTCTTAGGGAATAGAACCATTATGATTTACTCATCAGGAAGGTTTTTGTTTTTGAGTGGTAACGATTGTGCGATTTGATCCTCACACTCAAAATGCACCATAAACTAGAGAAATGACTTGATTCGACCCAGGAAGTGACTGGGAGGTCAACCGTCGTCGCTATCCAACTTTCACTATTACCGAAAAATCCTGCTTAAGCTCACCCAATTACAAGTTAGTGGTAAAACATCATTTCGGTTTAATATACCCCATCATCGATATAAGCATACCACATTTTAATAAAGGTACACTAAATCGGCTAAAATAACGGTTCAGTGCCACAATATTTTGTACTTTTATAGGTCTTATCAAAACTTGGAGCTCACCTGGTATAATAAAGATCTGTTACCCGATTAAATTGTTTTTGGTTAATCTGAACTACGTTTTCATCACCTGGAAACAGTGGACAGGAAGACTAAAAATAACGTTCCACCTGTAAATCTAATACATGACTTTTTAATTACAACAGTTTTTGTTTTTAGGAGAAAAAAATTGCAAGGGTAGGACAGGTTTTTTGACAAGCTGAAAACTGAATCGTTTCGGACTATAAACTTATCGTAAAACGAGCTAGCATCACTTTTCCTATTACGTGTTGATCTATATACTGACGTGTTTACTTCCCGTGTTGTATATTAAAATAGTTTCCATAAAATTGAGCCCCGTGGCAAAATGATATTTATCCAAGATAATTAAAGGAGTACTTAAAACGTGGGAATTAACTTTAGAAAAGTTGGTGCCGGAACCAAAACACTGAATGAGTTGTCGACTTATCTGCGTTCAGAGCAGGTGAAAATTTATACTTTAAAACAGATTACCATAAAAAAAGGAATGAGTGCAATAAGCTAAGTGTACATTCGTTTACTTTAGTCATGAATGTTTCTCGAAAATGAAAGATAGTAAAGAAAAGAAATGAGATACATGAAATGTAATGTATTAAAGTAATACAATTTTTAGTTTGGCGTTGATATAAGGCGACACTAATGCAGAAAAAATGACACTGGCTTTTTAATTTGTTGTGAGTGGGTTATTTCAAGGGACATAAAAAATTCATCAGTGACTAAGGCAATTCACCGCCCATATATACATATTAAATTAAGGTTTATGTTAAAAGTGCTAAGCCTTTAATTATCACGGTAGCTCTTAGCAAGTTCATTTTGACGGCTATTACCAGGCAAAACAATGACAAGACATGAACATCCCGCAATGAATTAAAACTTTCATCTAAGTTTTATCAGAGCATTTCGGCAGCAGCAGCTGGAATAGTGTTGGCGGAATATACGTGCTTTGCGCTGGGTGCTTCTTTAACTGCTAAATCAAAATTGCTAGTAAGTTCTTATCGATTACTTTGCATCTATCTTTATCTATTTTTCTTGTACATAAAGCTTTGCCATTTCGCGTTTATGTTTTGTCAATCTTGTCGCATTTATGTACATAAGCACCCCTCGTTCGCATCTTAATTCACTGCTTTGTGCACATATTTTTTTCCACGACAAATCAATACTACTACGTTTTTTCTTTTCTTTTCAAGCTCTTCTTTTTTTAGTCTCCGCTTTTAGAACATACAGAAAGTCCATTTATACATACAGGAGTGCTTGACATATGTGTGCTTGACATATGTTTGAAATCATAATTTTAAATTTAAACTTTTTATTGATACATCGAATTGGGTTAGTTATACCTTTTATATACTTTATATGCATACAGCTCTCCTGTTTTCGCATGTTAAGTTTACTGCTAGTAATTATCGAATGATGACACAACAAAATTTCATCAACTGAAATTTATGTTGCTCCACAGATCTAGTTATTTTTCTTATCTGTGTGTGAGATGTTTTCAGACGTTTTATATAATCGTGACGTTTCTTCATCCCCCATTCGCAGAATTCATCCTCAAATCGCTGTATATGATTCCTACTTTTAAACTTGTGTGCAACAACCCAAAATATGACCTCAATTGAAAGCTATTGAGTGGTATTTTCCTACATATGGCGTTGTTATTATGCTGCAGTGTAACTTCTGAGTCTGTGAAAACGAGAGCTATTGAGCAGTACTTTCCTTTGATATCTGCACAAGATGGTTCTTACGTATGAGGTGGTTGAAACTGAACTATTGAACAGTACATTCCTACGATGTACAACTGGTAGCTACAGAGTTTGGGTGTGAAGATTAAATTTTAAGGTGCATGTGAGCAGGTAAAGGAAACTGCTAATCTATTGATGAGCTCTCTCACAATTCACTGTTTGGTAATTTTTGATATTTTGTCAAAATTAGCTGTTTGGGGGACTCTGCTCGCAATTATGAGCCAGAGAGCTATTGCAAGCGGACGTTTCAATGCCACATTGGTATTCCGGTAACTAAGGAGGACATCTTATTTGTGTCCATTGCTTAGGAAGGATTAATTCGAAGCATCACCCGAAGAAATCATTAAATTCCTGTTTTCAACTCCTGGACCGTCGCTTATAATCCATCCCTTATTCAGTGGCGAATCACAAACTGAAAATTTAGAAAGGAAAAATATTGAAAACAGGAAAAACAAGTTTAATCAGTCTGGATTAGCTTTTATCGGATTTTAAAAATTCCGGACGCTCGTAACTAAAACAGGCCATGTTTTATAACTTGACTAGAGAGCGAAATCATTTTAAAGCCCCTTTTAGCACACATGCTAACTTGAATTTTAGATCACGATTCTTACAATGCTCCATAAAGTCCTGCTCATAAACCCTGGAAATAAAAGCACTCGTTTGTAAGCCCCCCTCCCCCCTCCCCCTCCCCCCTCCCTTCTCCAAAATAAAAGGTCACGTTTTTAAGTTGCATAAAACCTCTGTGTTTGTTTCATGAATGCTGGGACTACGAACAACAATAAACGGTAGCACGATAATAATAGCTAATATACTGAAGGAAACCTCGCAAACGAACACCTTGAAGATCGCCGACTTAACTGGCATTCACTGCAACCTTGTAGTTACAACTACAAGGTTGCATTGTTTAAACTAATACAGAGGGGTACCACGCAGACCTGCCGTTGCCACAATGTTTAAAAAAATTTTAACTTTTATGCAATATCTAAGTCTACTACTATTTTTAATAACCAAGACTTTATTTATTTTTAGGCGTTAGTTGTAATGAATGTAATTTAAATATTAATTATATTTCCAAGAATATAATTTGTAATTGTATTATGAATTTTGAATGTTTTAGTTTGAAATACACGACCCATAAGCTACTAGCTTTAAATAAAGGTATATCTATATCTATCTAACTGTTAAGTTTTACTATCTGCTGCCGGGCAATCCGATTCAAATTTACAAATGGCTTATCACTTTGCTAAAGTAAAACCTCAAACGTTTTCTGAAAACAGAAGATTAGAGCCTTAAAATTATGTCAGAATACCCTTTGAGCGTGCAGCAGTGACATAGCAAAAGATGAGCAATTGTGCCAGAACGAAAAAGTTCTTGGGATCGAACCTTCAACGTTTAAGTTTAAGACGCAGAGAGTTTTAACCTGAGGCTTAAATATAAAGTAAAATTAACTAAACAGCAGACTTTGACGAATAATCGTTGTATACAATTTGCTGTGGTGATTTAAAAAGATTTAAAAATTTTACCTCGAATAATTCTTTATAAACTACGAAAACAGTAAGTAAAATGAAGCATTAGCAAAATTATATTTCAGTCCGTTTTGATTGTGATGTAGAAAGCAGAAGGACATAAGTTTCATTGCTGTTATGACCTGTTATGGCTTAAAGTGTATATGACAGATTTTTTTTTATTTGCTTGATAGAATCTACACAGTGTCCTGATATCAACAGCGAAAAAAATTTTTTGATATCGATTTTTCTTCCCCGCGTTTTAATCGTCTAAAAACGTGAAATTTCACTTCCGGTGGGGTACAAAACCGCGCAAGAGACTGGGAATGATTGTGACGTCAAAACAGGACCTCTTGTTTCGCGGCAAGCAAGTTTCTCGGTCATTTCGCTAGTTGTTTTCGTGTTGGTGTAAACTGTTGTGAGAAAGAATGGTGCAAAAATGCGTTGTTTATGGCTGTAGCAACACGAAAGACGAGAAAAAAGGTATTTCTATTCATCCAATACCTTTCTACGACGATCCTAGACCAGAAGCCGTGAAAAGAAGACGAAAATGGATTTCCTTCGTCAGTGCCACTCGCAAGAAGTGGACTGCCAGCAAATACTCGGTTGTCTGTTCGGTGCATTTCACGCCCGAAGACTTTGTACGGCTGTCCTTCAAAGAAAACACATTACAGCAAAGATTGAAAAAGATGAAATTGGCGTTCTACCAGTGCCTAGCATTCACCAGGTAAAGGCACCAGAGGAAGAAACGAGCAGAGACCTTCGTATGAAACGCCGTTCGGTAAGTTTTTTTTTCTCACCTTTAGATTGTTTATATACTCACGCCTTTCTTACGTTCCTTGCAATTGAAAGCTTAGTCTCTTTTAGGCCTTTGCTAATGCCGCAAATCATTGTTGGTTTTGTGCTTGTGATGCTTTTTTTTTCTTACTTGTTGCAAATTATAAGCTTACCAAAAATCCATCCTGACAGTTTTAGTTCTCCTCCCTTACAAGTACAATGTAATTCACTTTAATTCACTTTAGTCAGGACTCAAAGCAAGCACACTTAAGATATACATTAGTTACACCATTGTAAATTGAGTACTCTGATTGTACTATGTCACTTTAAAGAAATACAGGACAAGTACATGTACATTACTTGGAAGGGGGGTACTCCCATATATTTTATTAAGCTATATAGGTATGTGCTGCTTCTGGGCCTCAAAAAGGGCATCAATTTTCAATGTCATTTGTCTTAAATAGGGTCAGGATTTAAGAACCTTGGTGGCACATAACTAACCCCCCGCCCCCCAGCATGTACATGTACAGTCAGTGACCTACCCAAACCTTACACCTTTGGCTTGGTTTATTGCAGACTCGCCAGTGTATGGAAAGGTATATGCTGCTCTAACCAACTCCAGGTTAATAAGTGGAATCAAGCAAGCATCTCCACTCTCCCAAACTAGCTGCCTAGAGGGTTTCCACTCTGTTTTAAACCATTTCTGCCCCAAAATGATTGCATACAGTTTTGCTGGAATGTTTTGCAGGTGAGTATAATTGATTACATGCAATGCAGTACTGTTTCACAACACTTCTTTTGATGAACATGCAGTTGTTACTATAATTTTCATTCCAAGCATTTCCAGTGGGGGGGAGGGCAGGGTTGCCACAGGTCAGGAAATGGTCAGGGAAAAACAAAATTCTTCAAGGTCAGGAAAAAGTCAGGAAATTTTATTCTGAGTCAGGGAAAACTGACATTTTGAAGAAAAGTCAGGGAAAATTGAATTACAATTTCATACACCATTGATGTCTGAAAGAAATATTTCAGGTCACTGTGATCTCTCCTTTTTCTTCTCTTTGTTTTGTTAAAACCATCGTGGAAATGCCCTAATTGTTGCGATTTGTTGAAAACTTGTCAGTCTTAAATAAATGGGTGGAAAGGACGGCTGTAAGGGGAGGCCGGAGGCCGCTACTATATCTGACATTTTGTATTTATTAATTTTGGTCAGGGAAATTATATTTTTATCAGGAAAAAGTCAGGGAAAAGTCAGGGAATTTTGAAAACTCATGTCTGTGGCAACCATGGAGGGGGATTATGGATATTTTTGTTATTGTGAGGGTGATGTGCTTTTTCAGCGGTGGGTCTGGGAGTTTTTCTTGAACAACCACATGTACATGTACGTTATTTTTTCTTGGTGTTCATATACCTTTTTATTAATCTTTACAATAGGCATGTCCTTGCAGCAATACATTTCAATTTTAATTTGATGCGGGATACCAAGAAGAATGCCAATGGTTCTGAACAAATTCGAGTCATCTACCCCAAGTTCAAGAATGGGGAAGCTTCAATTAGAGACATCACAATTGAACAAAACTTTGGTAAGAAACTGTAACTTTTATTATCAGTAACCACAGGATTACAAAGTGTTAACTACATGCTAAATGTACCCAAAGGGATTGATTTCTGAGTGTTCCTTGAATTTCTTTTTTTGTCGATCACTGACTTGCCCAGTTTCATGAACCTCCCCTTTTCCCTGTCTAGTGCCTTCTGTGTCACATACAGTACATATCTATGTTCTCTAAGATAACATCTTATTTTTATCTCTGAACTTAAGTGATTATAGTCTCAATTTGTTATAAATTCATGCAAAAAAATTGTATTTATATATTTATTTTCTTAATTTAATAAAGCCAATGTTTGTTTATATTGTTAAGATTATGTTGAGGAGTTTTACCAGACCTATTTGGAGGCTGAAAATTTAAAACAGCTTGGTACTGCTGCAAATGAGCTTCGGGAACAATCGCCACTGCAGATGAACAGCATGCTGGAAAAGGAAGAAAGACAGGTTGCAGTGGAACGAAGGCAGGCCAGGCAGAAAATGACAGCAGTAAATGTTCCACCAACTACTCCATGTAAGCAAACTTCTCTGTTCTTGTATAATTTATATAGAAATAACTGGATAATGTATTTATTCTAAGCATGTACACTGTATGTAGCTCCATCCAGGGCTGTGCACTAGCAGTGCCCGGTGCCCCTAGCAACTCACCTTTGCCCTTGTGTGACAATGACATCTTACTTACACAAAAATCTTATATGCTGGGCACCTGCGGTGTATTCGGTTTAGAGGTTTTGATTCCCTACAATTCTTCTGAGAGTACAGTCCTTTCTTTCCCTTGATATTTATTATCAACTTGTAACCTAAAGCCTTGTATCCTTTATTCTTTGTTATTTATGAAAAGCTCTACATATTAAATATCTCTATATACATTGCTATCACTAAAACTAATCGAAGAAATAAATAGATAAATAAACCCTGTGTTGTATAATTTGGTGTAGCAGTTATGGATTATATCTAAAAATCATCACAAATGTGAACCAAACTGAAAATCTGTTAAGAAACGCTATAATAAAGAGCAAAACGTAAATTATTATTATTTTATCAGCTTGAAAGTTTTACTAATTTATTTCCCTTTCTTTGGCCACAGTATCTGTTGTTCTTGCACAAGAGGCAGCTGCATCACAGTCATCAAGTAGAGGAAGAACAAGAAATTGCACTGCTTGCAAAAGACCCATGAGAGGTCACAACCTTCTGCTTGATTGTCCAAGGAACCAGGAAAAACAAAGCAGTAATGACAATGGACCTGTGGCATAATGATTTCATGCCTTATGTGGAGTCTGCGTGCCATTTTTTCCTCATAAATTTGTATTTTTTTGTGTGTCAAAAACAGTCTTTTTGGTACAGTCTAGTTTATTCTGGTGTACTACAAACCCTAGTGTGAACTAAGTGGCCAGTGTAACTATTCACTGCCAAACATAATATTTTGAGACTAATCTTTGAATTATTTGGTTTCCAAGAAGTGCATTTTACTTTGTAGTATACATGTAGAAGAATACACATCACAGTAGAAAATTGCTATTGTATTCCTGAGAACCGTGATGTGCAAGCTTTACTAGCTGTATGTACCCAGCTATGGGAGCGGAACCAAAATAAAATAATGTGTGACATTGTCTTTTAGACTGAACATTATTACTGCTCTTATACTTAGGTACTTTCAAAGACTTCTGAATTTTTATTATTTTTTATTCTTTTGAGTACAATGAACAGTGCAATATGCGAGGGAAGTAAATAAGTTAAGTTATTCACTTGAAGTCAAACTTATAACTTTCATCACCAATTTTTGTTGAATATGACACATGTAAGTGCTGTACAATTGACTGTTCTTTGCAAGACAATATAAGTCAAAAGTAAAATAAAATGTAAAATTGACATTGACAGTGTTTCTCTAATTATGCAGCTTAAAAAAATCATGAATGTCAGGAACATGAATGACACTAAAAATTACTGTTATTCATTATCTTCATAACCAACAAATTCTTCATCCTCTCCCGAAAGTCCAGTCCTTATTGCGTGGTATGCACATGCAGGCAATGGGATCCGCTTTCCTCCAAGAAAACCATGCACAAGTTGTGTGAACTCTCTATATGCTACTCCACGGAGAAATCTATAAAAAAAGAAAGAAAACAGAACAATTCATACTATAATTATGACTTTTTCTTCCATCATTATGTCTTTCATATTATTTACTGTAGGCCCCGGTGGATGTCTGCTGAAATATTTACCCCTGTCTGTCATGGGCTGAGTCAAATAAAAAACTCTCTTTTTAGTTTTAGGCAACAAGAAACCAAATGCTTCAGGCATACCTGATTCTCCCAACTGCTTCTAACATCTAACCAGCCAAATAACAACAAAACAGTAATATGTATATCGCAAATGAGGAACTACCGGTTACGCATTCTCAAGTAGCGAAAAAGAAATAGGCACTACCGAACAAAAACTTCACTCACTTTTCTTCCGTATTAGTCTGACGATACTTTCTTCCATCTATCCTTTTGTATTTACTCGCAGCTGATCGAAGAGACCATCTGCTAAGGCAAACGACTCCAAAACCTGGATGCAATGTAATGCATTCGGGGCTTACTTCCACCTCATTCAGAACAGCTCTACTACTAAGAGATTCCACGCACTTTTCTATTTCCTTGCAGCATAAGCATTCTCCGGGATTTTGAAGCCGATCTAGAGCACAATAACCACATGAACACCTGTGAAATAAACAAGGAACACAGAATTCTTTACTTTAAAAAATACACCTTTAATCGGCAACTTTTATCTCGATTACAATGGTCGGCAAATTTCTGATTGATAATTTAGAAGTGAGATCTCGACGCTTTCGGGACACTCACCAAGTCTCGGTTCCAACGATCCTGTCGAAGCGGTTTTGCAGCTCCTGGTTTCTCCTTTCATTCCCTTCTACTTCTCTGTTATATTCAGCTAACCAGTCGTCGTCAGCAAGAGGTTCATCCATGTAGGGACCTTCTGGATCTGAGAAGTAAATGTCTATCTCGTCTTCGTCGAGTTCTGTCTCGCAGATATGCGAGCGAGACTCGATCGATTCCGCGTCTGAATGTTCCGTATCGCTTCCAGAACTCATGATTATCGTTCACAGACGTTTATCTTCAAGCTTTCGCAAATTTCCTTTGACTGGTGCAGTTTTTTGACTCTAAATAGGTCAAAGAAACTCAAAATATCCCGTCACACTGCCACAATCATAAGAAAACAACTAAAGAAACTTGCTTGCCGCGAAACAAGAGGTCCTGTTTTGACGTCACAATCATTCCCAGTCTCTTGCGCGGTTTTGTACCCCACCGGAAGTGAAATTTCAGGTTTTTAGACGATTAAAACGCGGGGAAGAAAAATCGATATCGAAAAATTTTTTTCGCTGTTGATATCAGGACACTGTGTAGATTCTATCAAGCAAATAAAAAAAAATCTGTCATATACACTTTAAAGTGGAAGAGCAAAAAGCGAACCTGAATTCAGAGCGGTAATATAATATCAGAAAAGAATTATGTGAAGATCATCGCAGTGAAGGTGTTTCAACCTAAGCGGTTGAAAAGAAGAAACCTGAAAAAATTCAGGCTTGAACGGGAATCGAACCCATGACCTCTGCGATACCGGTGCAGCGCTCTAACCAACTGAGCTATCAAGCCAACTGGGAGCTTGTTAATTCTGGGAGCTGGGTTCGATTCCCGTTCAAGCCTGAATTTTTCAGGTTTCTTCTTTTCAACCGCTTCGGTTGGAACACCTTCACTGCGATGATCTTCACATAATTCTCTCTTTTCCGCAGTTCAAATATACAAATTTCATATGTTAATGTTCATTTATTCACCATCTACTTGATAAATACGAACTCTCAATTGACCAGCTCCCAGTTGGCTTGATAGCTGAGTTGGAGAGCGCTGCACCGGTATCGCAGAGGTCATGGGTTCGATTCCCGTTCAAGCCTGAATTTTTTCAGGTTTCTTCTTTTCAACCTTTTCAACCGCTTAGGTTGAAACACCTTCACTGCGATGATCTTTACATAATTCTCTCTTTTCGGCGGTTCAAATATATGAATTTTATATATTAATGTTCAATATAATATCAGTTTAGCCTCAGTGAGTCTTCATTGTGGATTTTGTCCATTTCTTTTTCTTTTCTTTATCTCCGTTTTTTTTTTTGGCAAAAAATAAACGTTTACCGTAACTTTGGGTAACTTTTTTCACGAGAGAGGCCTCTCTTAATTGCGATGTCTGATCTCCGGTGGATTTGTTTTGTAGTGATATTTCGGAGGACATAAAATCGTGACTCCATAAGCATTTCATCATTCCCACTGTTTTTCTATAGTATCTCGCTGCAGGAGAGCAGTCTAATAGTAGACGGACCAGTCGTATTTACCGTAATATTTGTATCTCAATTCGGATAGAAAAACCGTTCATACCATACCATTCATGCCCAGATGTGAAGGCAGTATGTTAAAAAAATCAGCACAGCATATAAAAAATTTAGACGTCTCCCGTGTCAAGAAGCCTGCTACCGCTACCGCCACCCACACAGGTTTTTTGCTACAGAGTGACTAGATGTTAGGCTCATTCATGTCGTTTACCGTTAACTTCCAATAAAATCATATCTCTAATTTGGCTTAAAACGCTGTAGGTTAAAATATTCCATTTTAATTAAAAATTTTGAATAAAGCACTAACTAAAAATAAATAAATCATTGTTTTAAAACAAGGATGTTTACTAGAAGGAAAGTGATTATCTGCAAGTTTTAAAAGTGTATTAAGATTGCAACTGGATAACTAATGAAAATAGGTAGATCAGAAATTATCTATTAAGGAAGTCGCTGAGTGAACTGTTTTGGAACGTTTTTTTCTCAAAACACCTTTTCTGATGTTTGACGCAGAACAATAATAATAAGAATAACCCATTACATCAAATTTTCTTGACATTAATCACATAAACGTTTTGTTGCTACATAAATTACATGTAACTCGTTAAATTTAGTATATCACGAAACCGCATTTGCGCTTTAAGTTGCCGGAAAATTCCGCCTTAGCTAAGAGACATAAATGCGGACATCATTTTTTCATTTTCTCAATACAGTTGCTGAAAGTTGTAGGGTGCCATTTGATTTTGGCATTTAAAAGTCACTTAATACATTTTTTATTAGGAATTCACTTATACTAAATCCTTTAGGCTAAGTATTACCCCACTGAAGTGTTAGAATAGAGTGCACTTAGAAGAATCCTCAAAAAGAATTATTCATAAGGCAAGGAAGAGATAAAAGAGAAGTGATAGCAGCGAATCAATAACCACGAAATTTCAGCTGAAGAGGAAAAAAGTATATGAGATACATTTCCAACAAGAATATCTGAGAATTTTCGTCCCAGTTCTGGGAGAGTTTCTGACTGGCGGGCCAAACCACAAATGTTTTAAGTGTCGTGACCATAGCGCTTTTTTAGTATGCACAAGCTCGGAAAATTTGGCCAGTACAAAAGCAAAACTTTTTTTCTGAATCGCTTGGCAATTCTAAACAAATATCGAATACTTCCAGAAGTTTTGAATAAGCTTTTCGGTCTAGATGCCCGGCTGTAGACACTGCCTTTTTTATTCGAGTGTCAATTTGGCAAACATATATATCTTAGACGTACGTCAGTGGGAAATTAGACTTGTTGACAAAATGTTAGCAAAGGACACACGCAATTGGCCGCAGTGGCCATCTCCACTAATGCAATATTTTTATAATATAACGGACAATTTGATTGGTTGCGTGGGCCTTTTAAATAATATTAACCATTTCTAAGGTTTGTACTATATTTCTTCTGTAATTTCGTTTAGGTTTTCGTTAAAAAAAACTTTCGTCTAAAGCGTGAAATTTTGGAGATCTTGAGGGATTTTAGAGGAAGGTTTCTACAATAGACGGGAAATAACAACGGAGTATTGTCTGATAGCTTCAAATATGTATGGTTCAGTTGGGTGAATTAAAAAGAATTTGCTAAGGACGGAAGAATTTTGAAAACTGCCTGAGTTTCAGTGTTTCTTCTAAAAAAATCTGATACTCTATATTAAGAGAAATAATTCTACTTTACGACTGTAAACCAGCTTAAAACTAACTAAGGCACGGATTAAGGACGTTTCTTCTTTAGGATACGAGATAATTATAATGAATTTTTTATTTATGACTTTAAAGGCACCAAATGACCATAAAAGCTTCTTACAGGTAATGTTCCGCTAGTTAGTTTTAAGGCTTCCTATCGGAAATTTATAAACTTCAAAGACAAAAATAGAGGTGCTACAATTTAAAGCATTACAACCGCGCACAATCCACCGTACCGAAAAAGATGGCGACTGGTAAATTTACCCACAGTTCCCTAAAAACCCCTAAGAACCCTAAAAACGCTCATAAAAACCCCGCAAAGAAAATTTCTAAAAACTTCCAACTTAGCATACAGAATGTTGCTAGCACAGGAACAAAATTTATGCAAAAAATGGCTTTTTTATGTGCGTATTGGCTGTGTTAGGTTCGCAAGGTATTGTGGTAAAATGTACAGCCGTCGTCTTTTTCCGTACGGTGTATCTTGTGTTTTACGTCACTGTCCCTGGCTCAGTAAGTAAGAAAGAAAAAAAAAAAGAAAAGAAATAGCAAGCACTATTGTTCACTTGTTCCAACGTTGTATAAACCCATTTGCTCGGTCAAAGATAAAAAACGGGCAAAAACATGCAAAGGTATTTCTGTCGGGCTTTAAAACAATTGCCTATTATCATTTAGATTTAAATAGAGCCTTAATTTGATGCTGAAAATTTTGAGACTATTAGGTTAAAAGTTCAAAAGTCAAAAATCAGATATCTGCATATTAAAATATCTTTAGGGGCATGGATTTAGATCATTCTTCCTTAAGGGTATGAGATATGACGAGTTTTAATGGTAAGCACAGCTGCATAAATGGATTTAAAAGCTTTAGGCATGCACTTGTTGTGTCTAAGTGTAGATTAAAGATTCATTTATCTTGCAACGACGTGATGTTAGCTATTTCTTAGTTCTAATTCCATGTAGAAATAGTGGTTGAATAGCAACTCTGTGGAAATGTCATGGCAAATGTCAATTTATTTCTGTAAAGAATTTTGTATTATTCATTTCAGAAGATAAAAAAACAAAAACAAATCACCTACTGCAATTCGATCTTGGTGGTGTCCCCAATTAGCATTCTGTGCTAAATACCGTCGACACCTAAATAAAGTGATTTATTTATTTATTTTATTTTATTTATCTTAAGACATCCAGATTTCTCCACTGGTTAGGCGGGGGGCAAATAACCGCGAAGATAACGGATCTGCCGGGCTTAGGTGAGGAACCAAACAACCACAACAACGACAATATTTCAGCACAGTTAAGGGTTATAATATGCCTTATTTTGTGCACGTTACGATATTACCTATTCTTGTTCTTCTCTTTGTTTTCTTAGATGACGAAGCTAATAAAATAAAATAAAATTCCTTTTCCACCCTAGTGGCAAGAACCTCGGGGTTTTGACCAATGGGGTTTGATGGGTCTGGGTTGTACCATTCAACTGACAGTATTTTTCGCTTTGCTTTCATGTGATCATGAAGCTGACTTTTTAAAATGTCTTGCAATTGCTTATTTTTATTTTTTCCTTTTCTCTGTCAAATTAGTTCGAGTAGAGACGTCAACGTTTTTGTATTTGAGATGTTACGCTTTTTTAAACCTTTCGCTGTCATGCAAAAACGCACAAATTCTCACATTTAACTGGACAAAGCTATCAAATTCTAGTTTCAAATAGAGCGTAAATCAAACAACACCACCGCAAAGTACCCTAGGTGACAGTGCATTTGACCCCAAGAACGAAACTGTTAAGGGTCAACGGTTATCGGTTATCAACCCAGAGCGAATCCTGTCTTATTGTTGTTGCTCTTGTCTTGTTTTGTTTCTTTGTTTAAAATTTCTTTTCACTTGACTTCAGTCTTGGTTCCCATCTTCAAGAGGAGCCACACCTACCTTACGAAATTAGGATTCTAGATTTGAGCTCAAGCTTCCTGGCTGGGACATTTTTGACAGTAAACTTGATGGGAAATAGAATGTTAGATATATTTCTTTTTGAGTGCTTATTTGATGGTTCATCACTGCATGTCGCCTTAGAGCTTTAGGAAAGGGCGCTATAGAAGGAAAACGTTTCTTTCTCTGTGCTTATTGCGGAATGGGAAGAAATTTCAAGGGATTCACACGAAGCAGTGGTTTTCATTAGCGGACTCCCACACTCGGTATTTAAAGATTCGATATCTTTCTTCGTATTTTCCCAGTGAACTGATGTTTTGTAACCATGCATGTTTTTGAAATAAACATAGACATCAATTAAGCTTCCCTCTATATTAAAAAGGCAAAAGGTTTCATATATGAAAAATTTGCGTTTTCGCTTGTATAAAATCAGAACGTTATTTTTATTGGTGTTGATATCTTACGTTTCGACGATTTTCAAATTGGGAAAAGATTTGACAAGGTGTACTCTAAGAACCTGATACGCGATGGCCAAAGAAAATGCGATAGTCCAGCAATGCAAAGTTTTGTTTTATGGCATCAAAACTTGGCGATACAACTGACATGCTTGCTGCATAATTGAACGGACCTAAATGAAGAAATATTTCACTTGCTCATGAAATTGAACCGAAACAAGCGGCCATCGCATCGCTTTGCTCAGCATTTTTTATCTACTGGTTTGGCAAATTTTCAAAGTCTTTTTCAAATCCAGGTTTTAAAAATCAAACATGGCGATTCACTTCGATTGGCTAAACCTAAGGTTCGTACAACCTCAGAATTATGCAGATGTTACTATAATTACATGCACATATATTTAGTCCTTTACATACAGTCTTAAAAGACGTGGGATACCAAAATATGGAACATTTTTCTAAATTCACTAATTAGAAATTTCAGCGGTGTTAGCAGAAAAGTGAGAACGGCATCTCCGACAGCGTTTTTTTAGTACAAATACAAGTCCTATATATGGTTGTTTGTTTGGTCTTTGAAATGCGGATGTATTTGATTTTAAACGTTTCACCCCATTAGCTTGAACAAAGAGATTGATTTCAATAAACTCAATCTTCAAATATAGACAGCCTTATCCAAAAAAAAGATTAAAGCTAGAATCTTCTGTTTGCCGGCGTTCGGCTATGCGGCACTAGGGCTCAGGATAATTCTTGTACCGGTAGGATGAATGATTGTTTTTTAATTTGGTCTTTTCACGATTCATCTCCTTAAATGCTGAGAAAATAATTATAAAACGAACAGAACCACGAAAAATACTTCAAAACAGCTTTCATAGAAATTCTTGCATCTAAGTCAGTTTCCATCCCCAGACTTAAACGTTAGAACCACGCAGCTGAATAAAAAGCACTAAACGAGAAAGCACTGCCGGTGACTTTCATCTGAATGATGATTTTTCAGGATTTCAACTCAGTGCTCTCTCAAAAGTTACAACCACCTCGTACAGCGCAACAAACTGTACTGGAAGAAAGCACTGCTCGATAGCTTTGATTTTGAACAATGCATGGTGACCTCGCTTAAGGACTTCATCCACAAACTCAAACACAGGACCAGCGTTCATAAATGGTCATCACGGAACCAAAGGTCAACCTACAAGTAGCCTAGGTGTATAGCATAGTGCAGCTATAGGTTGCACTTGAGGTTTTTGACTACAAAGCCAGCTATTCTAGAGTTATTACTTCCAAAACACTCCGCACGAAACACTCCTCAAATACTCCTAAAACCAAGGCGTCTGAAAGAAGAAAACTTCTTTTAGGTGGGCATTACTGCATGATTATAAATTCGCATGACAAATTTTTCTTCAGTTACTAGTACCTTCTTTTTGTTTTGCGGTTTTTCGCTTTTTAGCCATGTTCAATTGTTGTCTCGGTTTTCAAAACAATTGTCTAAAGCTAATGCAGCTCTGCAAATCTTTGATAAGGAACACAATCGATTGAACGTTAATAATAACGTTGACCTTAAAATTGCTGACAACTCAAAATCAACGTAAACTAATGGATATTGCTTCCTGATTAGGGATAGTCTCGCCAGGCCAAATGCAATCCAAAATGCAAATTTGCAGTAAATACACCAAACACGGATGCGTCGCGCCTTTTCACTTTTCAACCATTCTCAATTGCCGCAAAAGTTATTAAGGTACAAGCTTATAAAGTCATGAAAGGAAACGAACTCTGGCATTCGACACTTTTATTGTGTCTGATAAATATACATTGATGGTTCTAACTCTTGTTTTATAGTGCATGTACGTTTAGATATATTCCCTTGAAACTGCTATCTGTTATCAAAGGAATATCTTCAGTTGTTTGCAAAGATTGGTTTACATATTTGTCGTTGTTTCGTAAATAAAACTGTGACTTGATTTTGGACTGGAAGTTATGGTCTGCAGTAGTGGAAAAAGGACACCGAAAATAAAAATAATGATTTGCGAATTTGTCGGAATTGGTTTTCCTGTGTAAGTATCGACACTGCGTGTTTCTATTTTAAATTCATTGCCGGCTTTTACCATTTACTTGCAGTTGTTCATGTAGACAAAACACTGCACATGAAATGGTAATATGAAAAGAAGAATCCAGAACGCAGTTAAGCTGCAGACTGCTCAACTCACTTTTTGTGTTTTGCAGTTATTGCGTTTTGATAACTCCATGGTAACCTTTCATAGTTTTGAAATGAAAAATTACAAGGCCAAGTTAACAAACGATCATATCCAAAACATTTGTGTACTTGCCTTAAAGAATGTTAAAGGAAATTCAATTGCTATATCTTGAAAATAAGACTCCCGCTATCTCGAGGACACAAGGAAAACCAAAAACTGCTCTTGATAATGAGAGTTTGAGATGTTCAATGGTAAACGACGAAGCAACAACAACCAAGAGCCGAAAGGAGTCGCAGTCCAAGACAGCGGGGGATTCAACAAAACGACTCAGCAAAGCTTAATAGATGGTCACATTTAAGAGTTTGTTTTTAGGATTCAAAGGTTAGAGCCTCCTTAATTGAGTTGTGCAGCAAAACAAACACTATCAACTGAAAATACACCGTTTCATAACATTTTTCCTGCTGATATGATCGAGTGTACGAAACGGTACCACATAGGTATGACTAAACGGCATTCAATCGAATGTTCACATTTTTAGAGGTCCTCCACTATCTAGAGCCGCCTTGTACATCATAATAAACAGTACTACAGGCAAGTGCTACTCGATAGTCTATCTGAATGTTTACAATTATAGATATCATAAATAGATTTAAAAGTAAGAATCATTTTGTACAGCATAATAAACAGCACCACAGGAAAGTGCTGCCCAGAAGCTTTCATTTGAATGGTCACACTACAGGATTTCATCCGCAAACTCAAAAGTTAGAACCACCTTGTACAGCATAATAAACAACACCACAGGAAAGTATTGGTCAATAGCTTTCATTTGAGTGGTCACACCTATCTACAGACTCAAAGTTGGAACACATTACACAGCATGATAAACACCATTACAAGAAAGTACTCTTCCGTTTGAATTTTAATGATCAACTTTTTTTTTTACATGTAACATAAGCACTAGACTTAACGAGCGAAACCACTAGTTTAAAAGTCAAGGTATGTTTTTAGATAATGAACGTTCCTTATTTAAAGTTGACCACAAGAGAAGAATAAAGAGAGCGATGGTAATGTTAATCTTCGTGATGTAGTAAGCAGATTGGGACCACAAAGAGAACAAATCGGAGGCTCCGATAGGAGGCCAACTCGTGACTGTCCGGATTGATCCTTTAACCACTGAGCTGCTGGGAGATTTGTGAGTTAGCCACAACGATGATGTGATTTTTAACAGTTCCTTATATGTCACATGTCCTGCATACTGCTAGAATCACTAATAACCAAACGTTAGATATGGTCATATAATACAGCGAGAAAAATGTTGAACCTGGAACTATTTATCATACTTGTCACATTACAAAAATCCATATTACAGATATCATGCTAGTTTCTACAACTAATAAAAGACGTGATCAAAATATTACTGATGGGCGTCTTTCTAAGTTTACATATCTGTCTTTTAATTATGCCAAATCCGGCTTATCAGTGGTCAAATGATTGTAAAATACTGAGAAATTAACAACACCATAGGAAAGTACTGCCCAATAGTCTTCATTTGAATGAACATATGAGATCTGACCTTCAGGATCACCTTGAACAACCAAACAGCAAGCACCGCAAGAAAGGACTGCTTGAAACCTGCCTAAAAACGTTAATTAAGATGGTCATAATTTAGAATTTCGTGTAGAGACTCAAATGTAGGAGCTACATTACACAATTCTAAGTTCACCTCAGAGGATAAACGAGCTCATAAAATATTAAGGTTATGCATTAGCGCATTAAAGTTCAAGGATTAACAATGCTTTCCATTAAACACAGATTGCTGGAGCACTTTCATTTTGCTTTGAACAGAACCTTTTTCCAGCTACATCTCACCAAACATCACCGCTTCAATTTACTCTTGAACAAAAGGATACTGCAGCGATAAATATTTGTCGTTGTGCAAGTTGTGGCATAGCGAAGTGTTTTTGTAGAGCTTGGACGCTGTCTACTCAAGGGCAGGAAGGCTTTATAGATCAGAGTCTCCAAAGGACGTCAAGGTAAATGGTTTGTTTCTTCGTAGGTGCGTCACAAAGCACAAAGATCTCAGAGAAAGATTGTGAATCTTAAACGTTTTTATTTTTTAGTAAACCTCAAAATATATGGCCGCGGATAAAAGTTTAGTAGATCGAGGAAAAATAGTTTTTCCAGCTAAAGCATTTTTCTGAATTTGTGAAAATAGTGCTACGAATGCCACGGAAATGAAATTTAAATTGCATACGTATTTTCTTTTTATCTGTAAAACACCATCTGCTAAATAGCCATGATCGAAGATTTTTAAGAGTCATTTTCCTTGAAAGAAGATTTGTCGAGTCATTACAACTGGAATGTTCGTGAAATAACAGATTAGTTTTCGGTTAAATTTGATTTAAATCCCCTTTTTTAGCCTTGAAAATAGTACAGTCAGCTTCCCGATTTATCTTTTTTCATATTAATTAATGTCACAAGATGATTTCTACCATAATCCCGGCGAAGATTGCGCCTTCTCAGTGAGCGATATTAAAACTTCTGATTTATTAAAAAAAATGATCGCTTTTCGACAATCTCTGTTTATAAAGCTAAAAGGGCTGCTTTATTAGATGTGACATGATGTTATCTAAGCACGCTTTGCGATACTAACGTGAATAGAATTATGGAACCACATATCAGGACTGGCCGATTGCTAACACGGTGTCCATTTTATAATCACATGATTAGTTTCACGGGATACCCCTAAAAAAAATTAGTTTCGCTAACAGCTGATAAGTTTTAACACTACATACTCATGATTCTGGGTTATGTTTTTCCATCCAATATTATATCCTACATCCTTGAAGAAATCTAAACTGAGCACTCGATCTGACTCAGTCAAGGCAAAACTATATTTACCTAATTTAACACCCTCTACATTCTACATTGTATTTCTTTTGATCACATGCAACAAGACTTTAACCCTCGGACGTACAAGAAACGTCACACCCCCACCGTGGTACAAGAGAGGGGGGTTTGAAAATGCGAAATTGTCAAAAAGCGTTAAAAATTATAAATTTTTGATGCTGGACATGAAGAATATGACATAATAAAACATTTTGCCGCTTTTTGTTGTCATTTTTTGCATTTTTCACCTAAAAAGGATAAAAACACAAATTCTGCTTCAAAAATGGCTTGACCAATTGCTACTTATAACGTCACATCTCGTAACCATAGTAACCGATTCTAACCAAACTTGTGTCAAAATGTGTCTAAGGGAATGCACACAGCTACTGAAATCGGCAGGTCTAGATGATAATTCGTCTTAGAAAAATGCAAGAAAAACCTTACGACGGGGGTGGAATCCACCCCCCCCCCTCCCTGTTGTAAACCCGAGGGTTAACACGCATTTTGATATACTAGGAACTGACAAGAATCTGATTTTAGTTACACGAATTTGAAAATGATGAGTGAGTCATGGAAACGTCATTCAAAACTACTATCGCTAATTTTTATCGTTAATTGTTTATCCAAAACCTCCGTTATTAGAATCCTTGAAGTTACAACGTATTGAAAAAAAAAGCCTGTATGAGCTATGGTGGACGTTTATCTTGAGCCAAAACTGTGACAGTTACCTTATCGATCTTCAAATATCCAAATGTAAATCCAAGGGTAATGAAAACAGCACAGATCGAGATTAGCGGAAAGTCCTATCAGTGGATTGTTTCAAATCTGCTGAAGCTAGGCGATGGTGAGTTTTGAGTCGCATGCAAATTAAACTGATTCATTATCATATGAATTGCTGTGCAACAGGCCTTGGCTTTAAAACAGGGCTTTTGAGTTGGAAAAGGCTTATTCTTTAGCTATAGAAACCATGAGTGGAAGACAGCAGTGGGCTTGAAGCAGTTGCATCATGTTGTTGGGATCAGTTGCGAAAACCGGCCAATTAGCAAACACTGGAGAACACAACGTTCTCGAATGCTTCGTCTTCGAAATAAAATTCAATCTTGCATGTAGAATGAGTGGTACATAAATATTGGGTGCGGGGAGGAAGATTAGCAGACCTAAGACTATAAAACATCTTTAGTGTTATCTATAATGTCCATTCAGTGTCTTTTTGGAACTCCCTAGATTTCGAATTTTTGGCTCCCCGGGCATTCACTTTTTCTTTGCCAAAACAAAGCAATTAGAGAGGCTTCCTGAAAACCCCACGCTTCATTATACTATCAATGACTCTGATACCCTGTGTCATACTGTCCCTCACACACAAACAGCAACCATTAAAAGATGTCCAGCCAGAAAATTTAGAGCGGTTTTCGATTGAGTGTCGAAAGTAATTCGCGTTTTTGTTTGGTTTTGCTTTACTTCGCTCTGTGATTGGTTAAAAAGCTCGCACCTCTTTCTCGACCAATCAGACGTAAAACTCAAATCAATCGTGACTTGCTCCCACACGTTTTCCCACGCTTAACGCTAATTACTTGTATTTGCTTCGGCTTCTGATTGTTTCATTTTGTGTTTTGTTCCTGTTGTGATTGGTTTGAGTAATTACTTTAGTTTGGTTTTACGACACTCATTTGAAAACCGCTCTGATGCATAATTAAGTGTGAGGATGACACGGTCATATTGCATCATAGGACGGTTTTCAAATGAGTGCCGTAAAACCAAAACCAAAGTAATTACTTTAACCAATCACAACAGGAACAAAACACAAAATCAACCAATCAGAATCGAAGCAAATACAAGTAATTAACGTCAAGGGCCGGAAAACGCGTGCAAGCATGTCACGATTGGTTTTGGTTTTATTTAGTGGCGCAAGCTTTTTAAACCAATCAGAAGACAAAGTAAAGCAAAACCAAAGCAAACACTACCACTTTTGCCAGAATAATACAGCCAAGTAGAAAGCTAGGAAGCAATTACATATTCTGGTTGACATGTGTTTGACGTGTAGTTGGAATATCATTGGATATTTCTCATGAATCTTAGGAATTCTTCGTTAATTCTCTAAAAAAAAGTGAAAAAAAAGGTCAGAAACGCTCGAATAACCTTCAGACTATCTCGGTAATTTTCGGAAAATATACTGAGAGTAGTCAGGATTCATGTTCGGCAGTCCTCGGAAATTGCTCAAAAATAATAAGACACTTTCGAAAAAATGACAAAAAAGGCATTAACAACATCACCAAAATTGCATACGGCATGTATTTCAAAGGCATAGGATAGAACAGTAATGCATTGCTTGCTCGTGGTGTACGGTCAATATTCCACACCATAAAAATTATTCCATTTACTGGGATACAACTCTGAAAAATGTTCATTTTACATGCGTTTGTCCGAAAATTTCGCGTTGTTTCACGCAAACGATTTTTCTAGAAAGAAAAGTCCTTCTGAAAATATTAACGGATGAAGCGGAACTGAAATGGATCTTGTAATCTCAAACAATTGACGTTTAACAACGGTCTCTTTGTTCCTTTTGAAAGGAAATTTTCCCGACAACTTAATTTCACAATTACTTGAAGACGATAGATCACGACAGCTAATTTTCGCGATTCTGTTGGGTTAATGATTGCTTTTCAGTGTACTGTTGTTCACTTTTTTTTTCAATCGTAAAAAATGTGAAATTAAATAAAAAGTAAAAAATAAAACCGAGTGTTCATCTGACATAATTTTCCTTCAGTATGGGTATGACGTTGTTACTGGTAGGCGTTTACTTCAGAAATAATCAATTTCCGTAGAAAACGTTGTATTCCTCTTTACAAAATGAGAAATCCTGTAGCGAAATTTATTAAAAAACTTATGGTTGTGATGAAAAAGAGCTTAGTAATGTAGAATTGAAATGCCTAATGGTTTCTGCTAACACTTTATTACGCTTATGACCAGAAAAACCGATAAGGTAAACGTAACATTGAAACATATTTTTTTACAAAATGTTTATGTTTGAATTTAAATTATATTCTCAATAATTGTTATATTTCGCTCACTTATATCACCATCTTTGAACCATGGCATTTGTGCTTGAGGTCAGAGTGCCCACACACATCTCCACAAATTGCTGATGCTACAAATTGGAGGCCATCGCCTGACGTTTTTCACTAAGCCAAGAGAGCATGCAGTCCCTTTGTTTTTAGAATCCAAGATGCTTCCTATGTCCTTTTTGTATTCTTGAGCAAATTAGCCATCTAACGTATAGTACCTGAAAATATTCTGAATATGTTCCAGAAAGTGACTCGTAATATCCGATTCGATCGGCAACTAGTGAAAATTTCCTTGTTCAGCATACAAGAAGCGAAAAAAACGCAAAGATCAAGAGGATCTAGATCTAGAGTTTGTGGATTGTTACATCAGTTGTATTCATCAGTTGTATTCTATTTCTTTCCTTACGCCCGCCTCTATTAGCAGCATTTTTACCTGCGGGTTTGCACGTCTTATTTGCTACGGTTTTTTTATTCAATTGAATAAATTTGTTTTTGTTCTCGATGTTATTTTCTTAACTGTGAACTTATTTTCTTAATATCTGCTTAACAATCTATTGCTTTATAAGTATAAAGGTTTTAAGTATGAATTGTGTTTTATATTAATTTCATGGGTTTGCATGTAGGCGATTTAACTGTTTTGACCTATTAAGATCGCAAATTATGAAACCTTGAGGTTCTCAGGTCGCCTCAGGTCGCACCGTTTTTGCAGTTGACTGCAGAATTTTTCAGTGCTTTAATTAGTTATAGCCTTTCTGTGGAGTTATATTGGAAGCCATTATGCGCCGATCAATTCGAAACTTCAACATCCCCCCCTGGGCATACCCCGGGCATTTGACTGTGCATCGTGCCCGGGGAGGGGGGAATTTGAACGTTGCGTTTGAAGGGTGGGGAATTTGAACCGGACTTATCTCTTGTTCTGACGTATTACGCCTGTGAGTTTTTCGGTTTTTGCAGGGTTTGACGGATTTACAAGACAGAATTTCCCCTTTGTCAGTGAATACCTCTTTCAAAAGGGTGTTTAAAAGAAGTTTGAAGGTGTCATTACGGCATATCTCTCTGAAAAGCGTGTAAAGTATTTGATTGAAGACGAAATTTGTCTTTGAGGAGAGGTATTTTAGTAGTAATTGGTGGGGCATTTGAACGGCTTTTTTGCTCCGAGGGGAGGGAATTTGAAC
Organism: Siderastrea radians; assembly: GCA_964017195.1. NCBI lineage: Eukaryota > Metazoa > Cnidaria > Anthozoa > Scleractinia > Rhizangiidae > Siderastrea > Siderastrea radians. The sequence goes on along the minus strand of OZ024888.1, from coordinate 409,265 downwards.
AAGTCAATCTTCAAAAGTTCAAATGCCCGGGGGGTTGCCCGGAGGGGATGTTGAACTTTCGAAGTGATCGGCACATTACGGTATGTTCAAAGCAAGCGAATGGCACTATTCACGGTATGGCACTATTCGCGGTTAGCGTGACAATTTCAAACATTGAGTGAAACATTCAACCGATTCATTACTGTCATAGATTTGCCATAACGAATTTAGTGAAGTTTCTTAGAGAACTGAAAACGAGGAAATAGAGAACGTTGAAACGCTTGGCCTGTGGGCACACGCACGGCTCGCTCGCCATAAATTCTGCCCTTTGCAAAAGTTGCAATTTTGAATTTTTATTTTTCCTCCAGTTTCAATCACATCAATATAAAACTTCACGATTTTGTTTAATTAACTAAAATTGCCAAATCTCTTCATGAACTCGGTTTGTCACTTAGTCCAGTATTTAATAATGCCAGGCTGACTGCAAACTGTGATTTTCGCATTTTCGAAATTCACTCTAAATGCGATCTTTTCCTTCTATGTTTCCTTATAGAAACAAAGACAAAACTACAATTGCAGTGTAAAAGGCCTAAAAGCCCGCAATTGATCCTCTTGAATCTCTCACAACCGACCCTTGACCTAATCAGCAATTCAAAATGGAGGCAGCAGCTGGTTCGTCAAACGACCTCAGCCCAACCGCTCACCACTCTATCGCCTTCATTTACTTCTTCTTGTCGTTTGCTTCATTTACGCTGAACTCAATCGTCATCCTGACCTTCATCATGGACCGTTCGCTCCTTTTTCCCGCCAATCTTCTAGTCCTCAGCATAGCAATCTCTGATTGGCTAATGGGCGTGGTGTCAGATCCAATGGGAGGTGCCGCTAACGTGTCGCAGGATTGGTCGTTCAGTGGAACGTCCTGCACTTTTTACGCCTTCTTTACTACTTTACTGGGCCTGGCCAACATGTTACATCACGCTGCGTTTGCATTGGACAGGTACATGGTGATATCTCGACCAATGAAAGCCAACCATTCGATGGCACGCGTCTTAACAGTGATTGGATGTCTGTGGGCCTTTGCCCTTATTTGGAGTCTTTTTCCTCTGATGGGTTGGTCTGCCTATGCCCCAGAAGCTGGTGGCATTTCCTGCTCCCTTCGATGGCAGTCAAGCCAGTCATCCGATGTCTCTTACATAATTTGCTTGTTTATCTTCTTTTACTTTGGGCCTCTAGCAATAATTGTAGGTTGTTACACCTTTATGTTTAAGAGCGTTCATTACATGACACGAAACGCTCAAAAGATCTGGGGTGCTAACTCGGCGGCCACTTTGGAAACCGTCCAAGCTTCGTGGAAGATGGCGAAAATTGGGCTCATTATGGTTGCCGGGTTCTTCTTCGCGTGGACTCCGTACGCCATTGTGTCGTTCTACGCAGCTTTCGGTTCCGCCGAATCTGTCCCAATAATGATGGCTACTATCCCTGCGTTGTTTGCCAAGACGTCTACTACATATAACCCCATCATCTATTTTTTCAGCTACAAAGCATTTCGCGAGAGCTTGGTGAAATCATGGCGGCGATACCGAAACCGAAACATGGTGCAGCCCTTTAATCAAGCTAGCGGAACAGCCTTTGTTATAAGCTCAAGAGTCAGCAGAACCAATTACACTAATGATTCCACATCAGTTGAAGAAATCCCTTTGTAACTTAACGTTTAATTTATCTTCTCTCAATTGAATTCAGCACATTGCAAATTACATTGAGTTCATTGTTTGTGAATCCAAACCAATTTCATGCTCGAGTTTTCAGCGGAAAGTAAGATCCATACTGAAAGGCAAGCTCAGATGTTTAAGAAATGAAACTTTCGGTGGGAAAACGAGCAGGAGAGACGATTCTGCACTCAGAACGCACTGATGGGGAACACCGACAAAGCGTAGCCCTGAAAACTGAACGGAAGGTTGCCATGCGGTGGACGCATATCAGCACTCCATATCAGAAAGAGAAAAGCGAGAGACAAAAATATTTATAATAAATAACTTGGAGTAGATTGAATGAGAACGAAATAATCCAATACAGCATGCATGTGTGTTGGAGCTCTGTGTTGATTCTAGCCAAAAACCGCCAAAAGTGGAAGACCTTTGTTGCCGCTTTATGTGCTGATTAGACACGAATAGGATGATTGAATGACTGCTTGTTATTGCTTACACTATTTAGAAGCTAGTATTGAAAACGAAAGTTAGTGGACAACTTCCCGTCTTTTTTCTCCAGAGAAAGGTGCGGAAGAAAACATAGGGGAGGGAGGGTTCCCCGTCACATCCACGAATGGAAAATTGCAGTTTAAAACTTTAACTGAAGAATTGCAGCTCTTAAGATGTGTAGGCTACAAAAGAGATTGAGGAAACAAACAAATTAACGCCAACCCAGATAAGAACTGCTTGATACCTGGAATCCGAATCAGTCCATTCGACTAACTGGATGGTCGATTTGCAAGACACTTAGAAAAAATCACACAAGAAGGCGAACAGGGAGGGTAGGAAAAGTGGTCGAGTCGACTCGACTCGCGGCGATTCGACTCGAATCGCCCGTTGTGTAGTCGATTCGACTAACTGAAAAGTCGATTTGCGAGACGCTTAGAAAAAAAATCACACAAGAAGGCGAACAGGGAGGGTAGAAAAAGTGGTCGAATCGACTCGCTTTAAGAACGAGGAAGGTTCATGTTATCTTCTTGTCATTCCGTGTGCAAATCCTTCAGATCGACAAAACAAGCGAGGAAGAAGGTTCATTACAATGTTCCTGTTTAGTGTCGCATCAGTGACGCTTTAAGAACGAGAAAGGTCCATGTTATGCGTTCCTTGTTATGTCTTATTGTGTCACGCGCACATACTTGAAGGACTTTACGACCTGATTTCCGTTGAGTCGAATCGACTTTTAGGAATACGAATCGACTCGAATCGACTTCACCAAAATTTTTCACCTCACGGCCTGCGCATTTATTCGCGAGTTCCGCTAAACGGACTTCCGGTGAGTCGGAAGTCTTTGATCCTCGAGCTGACTCGAATCGTCTTTGCTTTAAGACGATTCGACTCAGTTTGGGTGTATTGCACATGAGTGCCCGGACCCGGCGTCATATGTGGGTTGTTTGTTGTTGGTTCTCGTCCTTGCTCCGAGGGTTTTCTCCCGGTCCTCCAGTTTTTCCTCCCTCCTCAAAAACCAACATTTTCAAATTCCAATTCGATCTGGAATCCGAGGGGCACAGGCTTATCAGTCGAAGACTGTTCAGTATCACCCTCGTTAAACAAAGTCGATTTATGTTAATAGATTTATCCTAAGTGAAAAAACGTAAACTACCTTGTGCATGATAATGAACAGTAACACAGGAAAGCGCCCGTCACAAAAGTATACGTACGGATTGTTAATGTCCCCCGCCTGGTTTTCATAGTCTGAAATAATGTTTTATCAAAAGAACCTACTAAATAATTGTAAAATGATAATCTGTGTATTGGTTTTCTTAAGCTAGAAATAGAGATGTCATCTTCTTAATTGTACGAAACGTTTTCAGAGCCAAGCTCCTTTATCAGCGTACGATGTAAAGATAATAGTTAAAATATGCGCATATAGGTTCATATATGTTACAGAATTGTAAAATGAGTCATGGTGTGAAGACGGAAGGCCATCCTCTTATTCCAGGAGATTTTATAGGTACGTGACTGTGTATTGCCTTTTTGCATATAAATATCCTAAATGTGAGTGCGTGAGCCTCCAAAAAATAATAATAATACTAAATTAAAAATTATCGCAAGTAGCGCTTGCCTAAGTGATACCATTAAGTCTGGTTGTCCTGACACGACCGCTTAAGAAGTCCTCGACACTAATAAAGATAATAAAGATAATACTCTATATCGGTCGCAGCAATTGCAAACATCATATACCTTAAAGGAATTTAATGTTTCTATGTGTTTGCTGAGACTGCTGAAAAAATGGCTCCGCGATAGTAGCGATCGTTTTAAAACATTGTAGACAACTATAAAGTGATCGTAATGATTGCGAAATTGCTGTACCTTGTTACTGCAGGAAACTTTCGCGACAAGCTAACTTCATACATGGTTCAGGAGAAAATTTTTCTTATTTTTGTCTGTACTTCTGAAAAGCCCTGTTATGGGATGAGGTATATTAAAGTGTATGTATGTAATTTGGGGAAGCATATTCACACAGCAAGCTGAGGTTTATAAAAAAAATACATTTTTGCAAACTCATGTTAGTTTGTAGGAAAATCGCCACAACAGTTGGCAAACTTGATAACAAACTGTCTCTACTCTTCCCAACTTCTCGGTAACTTTTTTGTGTTGGTAGATTGACTTGCGTTTGATATGTAAACATTTGTCAGTCACGTGTTGCTCACTTTGCGCGAGTCAAATGCCGTGATTTTTCGACAACTGCACAAGACCTCCGAACGACTTCTCAGTTTTCTCAGTTTTCAAAGGTCACTTAAACTTCTGCGTATGTGTCTTTCCTCGGCAATGTACAAGGGAAAAAGCGCCAAATAGAATGTTAAGGAAGAAATTGCCTGGGAGTATAACAGTCATGTATTTGTGGAGATTAATCGTGTGAAACAACTCGTGTTTGCCAACCGTCGAGAGTTTGCAAACTCAGTTTGCAAACAGTAGCTTGCGGTGGGAAGGCTTCTTAACACCCTGTTAGTGTATATATTTGTTGCAGATTTTCTCGCTTCGAAGTCCGTTAGATGGCACTTGTAAATTAAAGTAACCTCATACTTGAAAACTAAAAAAATTAAATAAAAATTAAAAAAACAAACGCGAAAATATTGCTTTTTGTTGCATTTGAAAAACACATATTCGTGCCGTCACAATTGATTTCTAAATACTTTATTCTTAAACAAAGTCTGGTGCCGACTTTTATGGTTGACTTTTAACAAAATTTGCAGAAAAATTACGCATCTATCAGTGTTAAGCGGCAGTGAGGGAGGCCGGGGACATGTGGTTCATTTAATTGGTCTACCCTTTCAACCTCACCTTCAGTCACTTGACTGTTAAATTTACTATCATTACTTGCTTGAAAGGGAAATACATTACCCAAAACTGGATTACTTGTCTTGATTTTACGGCTATTTTCGACCAAGGGTGGAATTCTTAACAAAAGTCAAATGACTCGCAACTACCCGCCATTATTAACAATTTATCAAAAAATGTTGAAAACATTTTCGGTGCAGTCTGTGTTATAGAGATGTTTGTAATCAAAGATTCGACTGTAATAGGATTCGTATTATACAGATAGTCGGGAATATCCCCTTACTTTCTTAGTTATGCTTTCAGGATAGAAAGAAAAAAAAGTGCGGTTGCTGCAATCCAAGTATTGCAGTCAACAAAAAAATAATAATAAACGTATAGTTTTCTGGAATAACTCGATGGTCATCTTTGTCCCTTGGTATTCTTCATTTTATCATTCTTCAAGTCATATGTCTATCAACGTCACCTCGTTTCACCGCACATGTTTTTTCTTATTGAAATGAATTGTGGAAATTAAACTTAGTGGGTTGGAATAGGGATATGAAAGCAAGATGGTATGTTTTAAGGGATATTGCAATCAGCATTTATAAAATCTTCGGACGTGTTTTCAGTGTCATTGACGGGTGTGCTATAAGTCTGGCAAGGTAAACCAATATCCTCCCACAAAGGAAATAAAAAGTGTCGACACCCTCTCATATTTAAATGAAAGTAGTTCTGAAGTTAAAGGGGAGGTAAAATTGTCCCTTTTTGAGGTCGTTACTTGGCGGAAACTGTGGTGAAAATTGCAAGATTGGAGAGACAATTTTTCTTTCTTTATTCTAATGGTCGTGTATTATGGCATGTGTGAAAATTTTGCGAAGACCATATCTACGACGCCTTGTTGACACCTGAGGTTGATTTAGTTGCTTAATGTTGAGTTAACAGTTAGACTATGTGACTGAGTTTTCTGTGAGTCTATAGTCAACGAAGCTCAGTCGGTAACCAATGAGATTTAGGTCAAATTTACCAATAATCAGAAGATTTGCTACTTTCTAAGGGCAAAGTGCACCATGAGAAGGTGAGAAACTTTCAATCAATGTACAACCGGCATCGTCATTGTAAGTCCCATAGAAGTTGTCTGAAGGCATCGAAATTGTTTTTATTCATTTTTTGAAGGAGTTTGCAGCGCAGAGAAAGACGGCGCCACTAAACACAACGTCAGTATCCCCCCCCCCCCAAAAAAAATTACTGTTAACTTGAAAATATACATGACGTCTCATAAGTAATAACTGCGTCTGTTGTACCTGTAGCTTTGTGTAGCTCATTAAAGCGATTTTCAATTGAGTATCGAAAGAAAATTAGAATCTAGCGCCACTTTCCCAACCAATCAGAAACCAATTGCGATCAGTTGCTTGCAGGCGCTTTCCCGCCCTTGACGTCAATTACTTGTTGTGATTGATTTGAGTAATTACTCAGAAAATAATTCTGAGTCCTGCCAATGAGAGTCGAACCCATGACCTTCCAGGTCCCGGTTGGATACTCTAATAATAATAATAATAATAATAATAATAATAATAATAATAATAATAATAATAATAATGTTTAGTACTTCTATAGCGCTTTTTACATTTACATATGATCAAAAGCGCTTTACAAACTTCAAAAATCCTCTCTAACCACTGAGCTATGGGGAACTCGTGGTGAGCGAGGATGTTCAGATGTTCAGATGTCCTGCCATTCTGCAGGCTCAAATATGTCCACAATATAAAGTGAGAAATGAATAGATGTTAAGTGAAATGGCAATTTACATACAAGTCGCCATTTTACTTATCATAGAGTAATTACGTTGGTTTTGATTTTATGACGCTAAACTATCGGTCGCGAATTTTGGCAACGAAAATTTCACGATTTCTTGAATACCTTTGAATCCCCTGTATTTTATTACGTGATCTGGACGAAACTAAGAAGTACACTAAATAATGATATTTTAATTGAACACGATTTTGTTGCAAAAACGAGTTGAAAGTATTGAAAGGCGAAATTTTTTTTGTACAGCTGTAATTGCAATTTGTAAGGCATTAATTTTCGTTGTAATGCACCATGCTTTTTTCCGCTGGGACATAACTATAGGATTGTCTCTTTTCTAACAACACGAGATTTAGAGACCTCTCACACACATTGAAAGTGAAATTATTTTCTGAACTTGTGTCCCATGACTCAATGGTTGGAAAACGTACGCAAATAAAAAGGCAAGCCTTTCACGTTAGCCTGTAAAACAAAGCCTAGTTATCCTTGCAGGCCTTCCTAAACTCAACTGATAACAGAAAAAATTAAAAAGTGTTGTGTCTTTTCTTCATTTGATTTTCTACGAGGAAGTGAATCATGCGATTCTGTTTGCTATCTTTTAAATAAGCTTTTATTTTTCTACATCTCTGGAAAATGTTTTGTTCAAAAGAAAAACATTTTTAAAGAAGATCCACCGTACTTCAAGGTTCGCGTGACTGGACAAAAATGCAACAACCTCAAGGTTTGAACGTTTATTGCTCCTGGTCCTTTTTTCTTCGGTTGAAACACAGCTATCTACATTGAAAAAGGCAATAAAGATGCCATGGCTTGATTAGTCCCTTTGATTTGTCTGTGTGCCTATAGCGGGGAATCAAAACGGAATTGTTATTACCGAAAGGAAAACTGCAGTTCTGTAGACTCTCACTACGATAGCTCAAGGAACACATGTAGTTAATTCTACATAGCAAATAACAGGTGATATTCAAGGGGATCTGGCTTCAAGGATGTAGACAGTAGTAAACTTAGAGTACTGCATTTTATACCAGAAAATGTTAATGCCTCTTTGAAAAGCTTTTTGATTTCTGAACTACTGCGCACCTGAAAGGCGTGAAAGGGGAAAATGCACAAAGGTTTGATGCGAGAGGAGAACAGCCAATACAATATTATCATAGCTATCTTTTAAACGTGATCAATTTGAAGATATTACTTGATCGTTGTGAATCATAAGGATTTGTAAGGTCTTTAAATAATATCAGTATCTTCTACGTTTGGAAACTTGAATCGCCAAGAGGTAAAGATAACTAAAAAGTCATTGTTTGCTTCGTATCTCTCCTGCCTTCTCATTTGCGCTCTCATTCTCCTTGGAAAGTAGGATTTCGCCGTAAAGTTTGTCTGTGAATATGACTTAAGCTCATCGTGGTTTTCTAACATTTAGGGAAACAATGCTCCCCCAACAATGTTTCCTCGCTTGCGGGGCCCTTCAGCAGCCCTTTCCTATGGCAATTAAAAAAATAAGACATGAGTAATTTCTCGCTTTAGGATCTGTAAATTAGGAGAACACATTAGGCTGGACGTCCTCCCTAGACAAGCAATATTCGTTCATAAATTTTCGCTAAATTTTGACTTCTGTTATGAAATGTCCGCACCTGGTGTACTTTATATTTTCCCCAATGCCTCTAGTTTACTTGCGGGGATAAGAATTCAAGAAAATCGCACAAAATCATTATGGAATATCGCCACAGAATTGGTTGTAATAGCGATATAAGAGCAAGATGGTATGTTTTTAAAGGAAGAAAACTGAGACAAGCCAATAAATATTGCAATCAGCATTTATAAAATGTTCGGAAGTGTTTTCAGTGTCATTGACGGGTGTGCTTTAAGCCTGGCAACGTAAACCAATATCCTCCCACAAAGAAAATAATTGTAAAAGTAAAAGACTTTTAAATTAAGGAAGACGAAAAAAAAAAGTTTCGACACCCACTCATTTTTAAATGAAAGTAGTTCTGCAGTGAAGGGGGGGGGGGGGGTAAAATTGTCCCTTTTTGATGATGTCAGAAACTGTGGTGAAAATTGCAGCTGAGATTGGAGAGACAAGTTTCTTTGTTTATTGTAATTGTCCTGTACGACAGCATGATGGCTAATAGTAATAACTGCGTCTGTTGTACGTGTATCTTTGTGTAGCTCATTAAAGCGGTTTTCAATTGAGTGTCGAAAGACATATGCATTTGATTACTTCGCTCTGTGATTGGCTAGAAATTAAATTTAGTGCCCCTTCCCAACCAATCAGAAACCAACTGTGACTTGCTCGAATGCTCTCAAGTTGTTTTCCCGCCCTTGACGCCGTTAGTTGTTGTGATTGATTAGAGTAATAACGTTGATCTTGATTTATGACGCTGAACTATCGGTCGTGAATTTTAGCAATGAAAATCTCACGATTTCTTGAATACCTTTGAATTCCCCTGTAATTTGTTGCGTGATCTGGGAGAAAATAAGAAGTACACTAAATAATTATATTTTACTTGAACACGATTTTAATTTGTTGAAAGTGAGTTGAAAGTATTGAAAGGCTGGGGCAGCTACGGATTGTAATTTGTAAGGTATTAATTTTCTTTGTAAACACCATGCTTTTTCCGATGGGACATAATTATAGGATTGACTCTTTCCTAACAACACAAGATTACGAGACCTCTCACACACGTTGAAAGCCTTGAATTTATTTTCTGAACTTGCGTCCTATGACTCAATGATTGGAAAACGTACGCAAATAAAACGCTAGCCTTTCACGTTAACCTGTACAACAAAGCCCAGTAATCCTTAATTGCAGGCCTTTCTAAACTCATCTGATAACAGAAACAAAAAGTGTTGTGTGTTTTCTTGGAATTCAAAAACGGCAACAACAACAACAAAGCCGGCCAATTATATTTTACTTTTGTCCCGCATACCTTGTCTTTGTTTGATAAACTGTTTGTCTATTTCTATGAGGAAGCGAATCATGCGATTCTGTTTGTTATCTTTTTAAGCTTCTATTTTTCTACGTCCCTGGAAAGTGTTTTGATCGAAAGAAAACTATTTTAAAGAAGATACAGCGTACTTCAAAGTTCGCGTGACTGGACAGAAATGCAACAACCTAAAGGTTTGAACGTTTATTGCTCTTGATCCTGTTTTCTTCGGTTGAAACACAGTTATCTTTATTTTAAAAAAAAGGCAATAAAGATGCCATGGCTTGATTAGTCCCTTTGATTTGTTTGTGTGCCGATAGCGGGGAATCAAAACGGAATTATTATTACCGAAAGGAAAACTGCAGTTCTGTAGACTCTCACTATCTACGATTGCTCACGAAAAGCATTTAGAAATTGTTAAAAAGAAAGAAAGTTCTAGAAAGTTAATTCTAGATAGCAAATAACAGGTGATATTCAAGGGGATCTGGCTTCAAGGATGTAGACAGTAGTAATCTTAGAGTACTGCATTTTATACCAGAAAATGTTAATGCCTCTTTGGAAAGCTTTTTGATTTCTGAACTACTGCGCACCTGAAAGGCGTGAAAGGGGAAAATGCACAAAGGTTTGATGCGAGATCTTTTTAACGTGATCAATGTGAAGATATTATTTGATCGTTGTGAATCATAAGGATTTGTAAGGTCTTTAAATAATATCAGTATCTTCTACTTTTGGAAACATGAATCGCCAAGAGGTAAAGACAACTAAAAAGTCATTGTTTGGTTTATATCTCTCCTGCCTTCTCATTTGCGCTCTCATTCTCTTTGGAAAGTAAGATTTCGCCGTAAAGTTTGTCTGTAAATATGACTTAAGCTCATCGTGGTTTTCTAACATTTAGGGAAACAATGATCCCCCAACAATGTTTCCTTGTTTGCGGGGGCCTTCAGCAGCCCTTTCCTTCGGCAATTTTAGAAAATTTTAGACATGAGTAATTTCACGTTTTAGGATCTGTAAATTAGGGGAACACATTAGGCTGGACGTCCTCCATAAACAGCCAATATTCGATCATAAATTTTCGCTAAATTATGACTTTTGTTATTAAATGCCCGCACCTGGCTGGCGTGCGCTTCTCAAAACCCCCGAAACTTTTCGGGTCGATTTCGGGCACGATATTTCATGATCACATTGTATCTTGTAAACAAAGCACTTTCTAAGCACGAAACTTTGCTAGTATTTGGACATTTCTTATCTAAAAGACATGTTAAATTAACAGCTTTGTGCAATGAGTGGTTCATGTTTTTACAAATGTCTTATTTGGGCCGACAACTTTTCGGGGCTTTCGAGAAAGCCCCCCCCCCCCCCCCCCCGCTGGTGTTCTTTATATTTACCTAACGCCTGTAGTTTACTTTTTGCGGGCTATAGAATTCAAGAAAATGGCACAAAATCATTATGGAAAATCGCCACTGAATTTTTATTTAGTGTTGAAACATATATACAAAGGTTTCATTTCATTAAAAAAAATGAAATTGAAGTCACGGTGAAGCGAGCAGTACCATTTTTAATTAAAAATTTTTATTTTCTTCTGTGGATGAATTTTGGTGAGTTATTTTTGGCGAGCCTTCAACGATAAGCGAAAATAGCTAAAGTAGGACCCACACAAAACTAAAAAAGGTAATTTGTACCCTATGTGTAACTTAACTTGAAATTTAAGTTAATGATGTTTGCTTTTGAAACTCGGCATACCGTGGTTAAAATTGATCATTCTTCGCCGTCGTTTTGTCTAGGTATTTCAATTACGTATGAGGTTAACAATTGAAATAATCAATTAAAAGCCATTTAGAACAACATGTAAAGCATTAACTATTTATTGGTCAAACTGCCCTAACAATAATGCATGAAGTTTCGATTCACAACCTTCAATAGCAGTTTGTGTTAAAAGGTAGTCAAGTACTTCTTGACCGATGTAATGCCAAAAGCTTTTATGTATACACCCCTAAGATAACTATATAGTAACGCAAATAGTACTTCCTTTATAAACCAACACTAGACAAGAAACTCAAAGACGCCTGAGCCCTCACTGAGAGCTACAGACGATGAACATATGGCTTCTTTTAAATTTCGCAGCATAATTACCTGATCTCATGCATCTGGGTTTTAGAATAGCACAGCAACATTATTTTATTTCTTTTTAATTCTAAATATTCATAAAAAGGAAACTGAGACAAGGAAATTTAAAAGTACTGCAAAAGAGATTAAGGGATCGAGGTTTGGTGTTATTTATTAGAAATGACACATATTAGAAAATTTCTAATCTCTACTACTGTAAAATTAAAAGTTTTATCAGAAAGGTTGAGAGTTCAAGCTGTAGCGTCAATTATCAGAATAAATGACGATTGTAGACCAAAAGTCGCCTACCTACTCACCCACTGTTTTGACCTAGGAAAATCTATCCTCTCAAATAAACACCTGCGCCTGCCATAATAAATAAAAGCGGTCAAAGAGAAAAAAAGAAAAATAACTGAAAGTCCTCACCTCGTTAACGTTATATTCCATTGAAAGTCTCAAAATAATTCATCAAACGGACATTATACAATAGAATGTTTCGATCGCAAATTTTGCTCTTCTTGATCAGTTTTATTATTTTGAGAACGCAGTCGTTACCGTTCGTTGGAACTGGCGACGCACAAAATGAGCACCACGTCCGTGAATTTGGAAATCATCAACAATCATCTAAGATTGTTGCTCGCTGCTTCTGTGGATTCACATCATTTAAATGTTGTAAGAAAAAGCCGGCATTTCACGCCTCAGCACAGGTAGGTTTGCATGTTTCTTTTGAAGCTGGAACAACACGGCGGTATTTACTCATTTACTTGTTTCGGTTATATTTCCTCTTATCGACTCAGATATTTTTTCAAAGATAAACTTCATGAAAACTGAGCATTTGAGTTACTGAAACTGCATAGGCTAACCGCGAATTTTAGTAAAACGGTGAACGAGATTTTCCTTAAATTACGTAGCCTTGACGATGCTGTTGGAGTAAAATAAAGACCAGCTAAGTTTGAAATTAATAAGTGGATGAACTTTCAAAAGTTTCGCTTCGAAATGTTTTCCTTTTTTTCCCTCTCCGTGTTTTTTATGATTTTTTTTATAAAGATAACCACTTTAATATTCCTCTAGCGCATGCTATTTAGAATTATTTTATCATGCCGATATTTGCCGTGGAATTGCTAAGTTGTCCATGCATGTTAATGTGTCAGCAATAACTATAAAATTTACTAGTCATGCTAGGAAACTAAGGTGTTTGATGCCACTAATCCTTTTAAGTGGTCTAGTCTACATAATATCTAATATAGCAGGGTTTTGTTTACTCTCACTCAAAGATTGCAATCGGCATAATGAAAAAGGGCGATGTGGCTCTCGAATTAAGAACGTTAAATGATGTGAATTTTATTTGCTTTGTATTTTAATATAGATATATATCATTGTCATCATCATCATCATCATCATCATCATCATCATCATCATCATCATCATCAATCCTTTCAATCCTTTCTCTCTTGGTGGAGAATAGGGCCATCGATCATTTTTTTCCCTTCACAGCTGTTCGTACCTCGTTCCAGGTACTGAATCCCAACTGCGCTCTAAGAGTTGCCTTTGAATGGGAATTAAGTTTCCCTCTGCTACTATCCCGCCATCTCTTTGTCCTTTGTTTGTTCTTCTTCTTTGTTTATTGTAGGTTTTAATGGAAAAGTATTAGTAAACATTAAGCACAACTTATATTATTGTGACACTTCTTTTTTAAGGTGAGGGGAGTTCAGAATCAGGGCATTTTGGAGCAAAAGGCTGACTACGGGGATCAAATGGCCAGCAGAAGACTGCAAACATTGAGAAGGACATCTTCATGAAAGTTTGGAATGTCCTTCTAATTGAAAATTAAAAAAAAAATGACTAGAAAACAGAGGGAAGAAAGCAACAGGCGAACCCATGTAGTCGAATGGTTTCGCTTAATGTAGTATGGAGGATAGATTTATGTTTCTTTTTTGTTGCCAACATAATTACATTGTAAAGATGTTATTGCTTGCAAGGAAATCGAATAAGAAAAATGTGATTTTGGTTAAACTGGCGATGTGCTCAAGCTCTTGCACATGGCAGAATATTTCATCTTTGTTAGAACAGTGTTTCTTCTTCTCAGCAGCTAACTCTACGTATACATCAGGGACGAGTGGCATAAAACTCAACGTCCGGCTTAACTTCTAACGTCAGACTTCACTCCAGTCAAATCACCATCTTTACGTCTGACGTTAGCGGTTAAGCCAGACGTTAAGTTTTATGCAACGTACTCCAGAATTTCTTTTTCCGCGCGCTCTAGTTCGAATGGAAGCTCCTATATATCTTGCATGCGCATGCTCAGACTGCTGGGTAAGGTTAAAATAGTAACCAATGTTTTAACTAGTTCATGCACAAATATAGCGGAGACGCCGCTGTCAGGGCAAATAGACCTTACTACAAATGCGGTCCACTTGTTATCACTAGAAGAACACGTCTGCATGCGCATCTGTTTCAAATGTTTGTGCCCTTTTTCTACCAGAAAAATATCATTTTCTATACTGTTTCAAAACATACAGTTTAAATCCTAACCCTAACTCTAAATAACATCGATAGCCTGACCTACTTTTGTGACTTTTGTAAGGTTTGCTACATTGAATGGGCCAGCTACTGCAAGCTCGTCTTAGCCATGTTTTGCCTGGGCTTTTTATGAGCTTCCTAACCCGGGTTTGGGCACAAAGTCCCCCCCCCCCCACCCCCTATAGATCTCGAAAAGTATTGACGCTCTTGAGATGAAACTTGGCACGTTCTTAGCACTTCATTAACTTAACAGATTAGGTTTATGAGGTGTCAATTATGACGTGATATGACGTCACAGACCAGCCATTTTGAAGTTTGAGGCCTCCATCTTGAATCCCGAGCCTGCAGTCAACCAGTTGACAATGACGACATCGAATAATATATGGATTTGTTCTAACAAACATACTTAATCAAAACAAACACAAAAAAGTAAATTAATATTTTCTTCCTACAAACGAAGGGGAAAAACTGAAAAAAACTCCTGAGTAGACGGTTGCTATGGAAACGTCAATCATCATAGCCACGTCATTTACACAGGAAAATTTTCTCTGATAAATTTTAGGAAAAGTCACGAGATTTTGTGATTATTTGTCTAACAGTGAGCATTATTCGTTAAAGTCAGCACAGGCACAATGTTACCCCCACCCCCCTCCCCACGGCCAAATAGGGCTAAAAAGCGTTAGGCTTTAGAGTTAAGGTTAGGTTATTAAGCTGTATGATTTTACTGGTACTGACAGTAAAGAAAGCAGTTGTTTTCCTGTCTCGGGTCATGCTCTTATTGGAGTTAAACATCTCTCGTTGTATGATCTGCTGTAGATCGGTGACTGAGAAAAAGCATCACTTCCTTATTAGGCTAATTTAGCTAATCACTGACAATATTTGTCCGTCAAAGTTTATCCTGCTAGATTCATGAGCTAACCATTCAGTTCACCAATCGTTCCCTTTACTCTTGAATACGGATAACACACGACGGGATACCTTCATATTGACGTTTGCTCCGGGAAAAAGAACTACTACATAATTGTAAGTTTCGTCAGAGTTTGAGAGTTCAAGCTGTAGCGTCAATTATCAGGATAATTTTTTAAAATTTTTTAAAATTTTTTAAAGTTAAATCAGTGAGCAGCACTTCTGCGAACTACCTGAGTTGTAGAACTTTTTTATTTCTCCTACGCGTTTCGTGTGACTAGCGCACACTTCTTCAGGGAGTTTTACAATACAACCAAGTATACCTGTATATATACCTAAACACAGTCTACATTTCGCAAAAAACACACCTACGGATTTGCGTACACAATCCACTCGGTAATGCGTCTAGGAAACAGGCGGAAAAATATTAAAGGTGTGACATATTTTGAGTGTGAAATAATTATTTGGGGCCCACAGTTTTAGCTAAAACTGTGGGCCCCAAAAATAATCTAACTTACTTGTAGACCAAAAGTCGCCTACCAACTCACCCACTAATTGGACCTAGGAACATCTAACGTCTCAAATAAACACCTGCACCTGCCATAATAAATAAAAGCTGTCGAAGAGAAAAAAGTAAAATAACTGAAAGTTCTCACCCCGTTAATGTATGTTCCATTGAAAGTCTCAAAATATTTCATCAAAGTGTATCCTGCTAAATTCATGAGCTGACCATTTAGTTCACCAATCGTTCCCTTTACTCTTGAATGCGGATAACGCACGACGGGATACCTTCATATTGACGCTTGTTCACGCAAATAGGTAAACTGCGAGTAGTCTCTGAGTTTGGCGATAGCGATTGTGGGGCGGGTGGGGCGGGCGAAACATTCACGCACGCGCCGAAATTTCGAGGAGAGGCGACGCGAGGGGTCGCCAAAAAATTTTTCTAATTTTCGGCGCTCCCCTCGCGTCGCGTCTCCTCGAAATCTCGGTTGCGCGTGTGTATTTCGCCCGCTTCACAATCTAGAGACTACTCGCTGTCTAGCAAATAGGCTCTTTCGCGTATTTCCAGGGGTAAACTGTCTTTGTAAATGAAGTCAAGTTTCAGAGAACTAGAAGACTGCTAAACACATTTAAAAGACAGGAAACGGTTGTATGCGCTAACGAAAAACAAATGATAATTTTTCAGGTTAGCCTGTACAAAAATTAGAAACCCCCAAACACTTAGAGCTTTCTAGGAATAGATCGGGAAAGAAGTGTGTATCCGTTTTGTTAAAGATTGCGTCTATTTCTCTACGGTGCAACCTGAGTAGATTATTTTGCTTTCTTCTTGAGCTTTTAAACGTCTTCTTGAAAATTAAAACAGTTATTTATTTATTTATTGTTTTAGAATTCAAACGCTGGTTAGCACTCAGGCTTTTCGATCGTGAACTATTAATGGAGTCACTCCCTTTGTTATTCACGGCAGCGGGGTGCCACTATACTATGGCTTCAAGAACCTGCAGTGTAGATGTGATAGAATAAAAAAATGAACCGCATTGGCAGTTGAAAAGCACCTAAATTTTCCATGCCACTTTGGAGCTTTCTCCTCGCAGAAAATTAGCCCTTGCAACTCAAGGAAGTGCTACGACTCCGGGTTCGAGGATCTAAGCGTGTAGGAAGCATATCACGATAGGTTGTTTTGGCGTGCTGCTTGATCGCTGAGTCACTGTATCTCGCGCAGTCGGGATAATTGTTAACTGCTTTCCACAACGCATAAGTGAATGGGCAGTCGTAGTACTTCATTTTGTAGATTATTCCTTTGGCGTGGTGAGGTTAATAGGTCGCTCTTTCGATTTTCTGAATATATGGAAACTGTTTTGATGAAATACAAAGTAATTTGTAATGGCAATGCAGCTTACTTCAAGTTTCGCGTGACTTGAAAAAAATACAACAGCCTAAAGGTTTCTGAGTTTTCTTCGATATTAACAAAAGTATCTACATGGCAATAAAGATACCACTGCTCAATCACTTTAATCTCTTTGTGGTGTCGAGGGGGACTCGAAACCGGGAAACGAAAACTTCCCACCAAAATGAATAACTTTCCACTGGTTCAATCGTTAATATAAGAAACAAAAAAATGTTCTAGAAAGTGGAGGTTCTAGATAGACAGTGGTATATACCGTATAAGAGTTGGAGGAAGAGGAAATCGTTTCGAGAATGGAGATAGCGAGAGGTCCATACGCGGCCTGACCATTCTATCTTCCGATTTGTAGTCTGCTTTGATTTCTTAATTTTAGAAATTTTAGATAAGTTGAGAAACTTCTACTTTTATGGGAAGCAATTAAAGAATTGTTTAATATCAGGAAATATTAACCTTCAGTTTTGCCTAAACAGCCATCATTTATGCCAAAGTGAAGTCTTAACATAGAGGTGTATCCTACCACGTTCCCAGGCTCGCTCGCTAACAGAACGCGGTTCACATGGAGTTGTGGGAATCTTTTTCCCATCATGCAAGCTCCTGGCCCCTGTTTTTCTCGTCAACGAAATACAACGTAGCTTGTAGATAAGGCAGCATATCTATCTTTATTTCGTAAATGAATTTTGTATGATATGTCACATTTTGTATTCTGTATTTATACATCGTGCACTCTGTATTTTTTTGTACTCCTTCACAAAGATCCTCGTATACATACTGTTAACCGTAGATAAAATTAACCTTTCCTTTTTTGCCGTCGCTTTTTGCAATATTCCAATTTGGCGGAAAGTTAAATTTGAAATAAAGTCCCCGTAACTGCAAATCATAGCTGCATAAAACTAATTAACGACTCATAAGTCAAAAGCTAACAATCACTTAAGTTTCCATATCTGCATAAGTACTTTTATCTTCAAAGGGAATGAACAATTTGTTATTGAATAACAGGAATTTCAACCATTTGTATATTCTCGTATGCGTTTTGCGATGCCACCTATAAAAAATACTTCCAAGAAGTGGGATAGACGCCTTGTTCCTCTACAGTGAATGAGGTGTTAATTTCTTTCTACCTTCTTGCTCTTTGTGTGTTATTCGTTACCACATGAAGTTTGCAGATTTTTTGATAATTAATATTTGCTCGCCTTGGGCGAAGAAAATCAAGGAGCATTTCCGAAAGTAAGACCAAAATCAACGTAAGCGAATTTCATACTTTAACCAAGAGGTAAATGCATGAAATGTTTTCTCTCACGCGTCACTCGTTCACCCATTGTCTGCGGGCCGCGGATATCCCTCGAATATCCCCCAAGCGATATCCCACGTAAAACTGAGTTTTCTCACGTTCATCCCGTTAATCATTTGGCAAAACGGAAACGACTGTTTTGATTGAACAAAGAAGAGTTTTAAAAGCCAAAAAAAAATTCTAACGTTTGTCGATTCTAAGCCTAGTCGTTCAGAAAAAATAAATAACTAAAATGAAATCAAGACCTTTTAATATCTTGCTCAAGAATGATAAAAAAATCAAACGGCTTTATTTGGCTGTATACATATACTCCAATATTTTTCCAGCCTGGACTTTTATATTGGCATTAGTCTTCTATCCTCTCCCTGTTCGCTTCTCGGAACAGCTTATAAGTCCGAAGAAATCCGATCATAGTGACGCACCAAACGCAATCCGTTTCCCTTAAATCAGTTTACAGACGAAACCGTATGAAGGGCATGAATCTTATATCAATGAGGACAATACCTCAGAGTCGCCATGACCTTTGCCAAGTGTTGCAGATGGTAAACCTACCAGTTTCTAATTACTCTGGATAATTTCTTTATCATTCTTCGCTTTTAATGACGTGCGGAAACGTTATTCCACTGTCTAGTTTACTTTGAAATATTCTTAACATAGCAAATTAAAACAAAAAATTAAAACAAAAAATATTTCGAAAGTAAAGCTATTTCAAAAGAGGTCCTACGGATCACGCATCACGTATCAGAAATGACCCAACAGTATATGAATAAAAGCGCTATAAAATGTTCTTATCTTTTGGAAAAACAAATTAAAGCAAAAACCCTTCAAAATCAAAATCACCTAAGTAAAGGTTAAGCATTGTGTCGTAACGTAATTAAAAAACTTATCAGAATTAAGTGACTACAGTAGACCGAAAGTCGACTCTTTTCTGTAGAAACGCCCACAATCTGGATTTTTGAAACGTCATATAAGTTTTTCGAACAAAGCACAAAACAGGATGAAAAAACTCCACCAACGTACTCTATCGTTTGAAGTAAACACCTGTTCATTTGAAAGCAAATAAAAATGTTCGGAAAGGGCTCTTTAACTGAACACTTCTCTTAGACTTGCATTTCACGGAAATCTTTATTAACTTGCAAGTTGCATTTGGCTTAAATTCTTGGACAACGATCGAAATATGTTTCGAAGACACAGTTTGCTCGTTTTGATTATTCTTATCAGTTTGGCAGCACAATCCCTAGCTTTTGTTGAAAACGGCAAGGCACAAAATGTGAATCATCTAATTGAATTCAGGAATCATCTGGGAACATCTGAAAGGGTGTCTCGCTGCTTTTGCGGATTTACCTCATTTAAATGTTGCCGTAAGACT
This sequence comes from Siderastrea radians, assembly GCA_964017195.1. Lineage (NCBI taxonomy): Eukaryota > Metazoa > Cnidaria > Anthozoa > Scleractinia > Rhizangiidae > Siderastrea > Siderastrea radians. Next base: position 389,473 of record OZ024888.1, on the reverse strand, counting down.
CCAAAGCCTGTAAAGGTAGGTTTGCAAGAACCTTTTTTTAAGAGTGATAACATTTCGTTAACTCAAAGACTTGTTTTACGCTGTTAGTCGGCTTAGATACCTCACTTAAGGGTAGGCGTGATTAAAACTAGAGTTGAGTTTTTAAGTAACCTTAAGCTATTGTAATCTGATTAATTTGGTAAATACGTTTTAAGAAGAGCTAAATTTGCTATTAGTTTATGGAGTTTTCAAAAAAAAGTTAACAACTTTTAGAAAGTTTCACTCAAATTATATCAATTACGTTAATGCTTATACCTTTCCAATATCCTTTCCTTATTATGATTTGGTCTAAAAGGAAAATAAAGTTGGTACTGTTAATGATCCGACAATAATAAAGCATGAGGCACACCACACCATTCCCGCGGTTTTAATTCCCGCGGTATGGCCAGTGCCTTACGCATGCGCACAGCCATATCACCCGGGTAGTGGCAGCCATGGACAACTATTTCGTCCTTCTTAGGATTCATCCAAGCACGACATAGCCAGGCGCGAGGGTCTCACAATAGATCACCAACCGCCGACTCTTAAAGGTGCAGGAGTTTTTCGGACAATCTGCACAAGATTAGTTCCCCCGGTAATGATTTGCTGCTCATTCGTACTTCTGTACTTTAATCACAAACTCTCCTAGACCAAACAGAATTGGCGTTTTACTACCTCCATTGTATAAAACTTAATAAAGCTCCTGTGTAACGTTAGGGCGCCTGTTGCCGAGGCCTTGCTTGGTCCTGGAAGTTCGTCTCGGATATATCACCGAAGCGAATTGTCCCGAAAAAAGCCGTACAGGAACTTAAGTAAGGCAAGGCCGGCGTGTGCATTGTGGAGATCTAATGAATGAACTTTCACCAACCATAGCGTACATGTATTTTTGAACATTTTCAAACTCTGAAGAAACCTTCGTTTCTACCAGTCTATATCTTATGAATCATTTATGGCACTTTTTGCAGGTAAAAGGAGTTCAAGACATAATTAGAGCAAGCCGGCTCTGGGGATCAACTGGCCAAAGAGATGCTGCAAAAAGAAGAACACTTTTTAGGAAGATTAGAATATCTATTTAAAAGGAGGCAAAAATAGAAAATAATCGGCTGACATGGAAGATACAAGTGTGTTGGTTATACAAATTGTAGAGATGTATTACTTTAGGGAAAAAGACATATTACTGATGGAAGATGTGACAAATTAACTGAAATCTATGTGAGTAAGTTATTAAAGCTGTTACGTGCTAAAACGTTTGCTAGAAACAAGATAATTGTTGACCGTACTGCTTCACAGTTTGTCTTACGTCAGCATTCCTCGTTCTCGTGCGCAAGCGGGCCAATCATGCAAGGACAAAATACGGCGCACGAAAACTGATTATAATAAATAAATTAAACAAGTGCACTGTTACAATCCCTAAATAAAATGCCCCGTATTGTAAAACTTGACAAAATACCAAAAACATTTTATACTATACTACACATTTTATACAACGGTGCGTTCTGCTTGGGTCAGTTTATTTACGTCGATATCTACAGAAACAATATCATATAAATAGGACATTCAAATACTACTTTTGCAGTGTGATAGGCACCTTTCGGCCACAAATGACGAAAACTTTTCTTACTTCGATCAGAAGAAATGCAATACGTTGAACTATGCACAAACTAGCTTTGTCGTTCAAGGAGCAGGCTTAAAGTTGACAGCTAGTTGACGCTTTCTTTGGCAGAGTTGTAATAAAAATTTGAGGCTCTCTTTCCGAGTCCCGAGATACGACGCAACTCTTAACAACCTCTAATATCATTGGACCTTGGTATCACGCAGCTCTATTGTTTTCAGGGCTAGGGTCCATTGTTTTGTCGTTTGTTCTGTTGTTTTCTCAGCAAATCAGAGAAGACCTTGTCCCCGAATCGTATTTTAAAATCTTCACCAGGCATGCGAAGGGTGCGCCCGCAATACTATCGGCGGGCAAAATTGAGTTATCTTTCGAATCTCTGAACTCAACACTTTTACTTGTAGCCTGTATAGTGTAGCTTTTAAACATAGATTCAAATTTGCCATGGCTCTTACGTACATATTTAACACGATTAAAAAAAGCAATTTGACTTGTCATTCCAATAACTGACAACTGAGAAAATTACTATTTAATTGAAAGCCCGGCATTAGACTGTCTAAGCAGAGCACAGTGAGGCAAACGGTAAGACAAAATTCGCCAAACATTGATCCGTTTTGCGGGCCTTTTTAACCATGTTTACAGATTAATTTATTTCGGCTTTGTAATTAAGTGAAGTTTTCGTGAATGGATCTTTCTGTTTTAAATAATTTTTTACCAATTTGGAGCACATTTGAATTTCTAGCCCTAATGTTGACCGTGCCCTGGAATTTGGACTTAGATCGGTGAGCGCTGAAAAACACGCCACATCTGGCATCATCCTTGTGCAGACATTCCTCTTTAACACAGCCATAAGTAAGGACCGATAACCCTGTCAAATTGATCTGGAGCCACAGAGAAGCATTGAGAGAGGCCATCTAGTCAGGCGGCCAAATATCAGCAAGATCCATTGTTTCGTGGAAAGGTATGTACTGTACTTTACACGATGAAAATTGATCATAGTTATTCGGTTATCAAGGTTTAAGGTTGACAACACTATTTTAATTTATTTGCTTTGTCACGATTTTGAGAACTGTGATAAAACAACACTTTCTTAATGTTTCGACAGCTTCAACCGTCATCGTTAGAATACTGCTCGCAGTATTAAAATGCAACTTCGTGCTACGAGCAATATTCTAACGCTGACAGTTGCACTGTGGAAACATGTTAAGATTAAAGAGTTTTGTTTTATTTCAGCTGAAAGTCGCAACTTGCTTCTAATTATAAGACCGTTTAGTAACGTTTTCTTTGTTCTCATTGATGAATCTTTACAAAACCCGGTTCGATTACCGAACGTTCGATTAGATACGCCGGGTTACAATTCACTCTAACATTTTATTGTAATAATCGACCACAGTTTTGAGCAAGCTTTCGCCAAACCCTTTTGATTTCACCATAATCTGAGCCCATCAGTAGCATCGTTAGGCAAAAATTAAAAGAACACTTTAGTGTTCCCGACGACAAAATTCGCTAAGCATGCACTTTAGGGGGCTTCTTTATTCACATATAAATTTTTCTCGGCTTCTTGACTGAAAGTTTTCATAAATAGATCTTTCTGTTTGGAGCAATTTTTGAACTCGTCAGAGCGCATTAATTTCAACCCCTTGTTAACCATGCATTGGATTCTGGACTTAGATCAATGGCTGAAAACTGTGGGACTTTCTTCTGCATAATTAAAGACCAACGACTGCGCCATTATGTATAGGTTGTCGCAATACTATTTTTGCGACAGCAAAATGCCTTCAGATTAATTGCAAAATGTAGGTGATTATGCTACTTATCTTAAGAATCGTATAAACCTGTTATCCAACAGACCACTGAACGGTTGCAAACAATCCTTAAAGTTTATTGCACTTTGGTCAGACATGCATGTGATGGTTATCTACTTTCGGCCACTTTATAAAATGATCTTAGATCGGTGAATTAAAGGTATTTTTTTACAAAGAGCAAACTGAAGCGTAATAGGATCAGTAGGGTTTCAAATATCTTACTACAGCCTTTCATCAGCAATATATTCGACGCAAGAGTTCTTGTGTAAGAAAGTCTCAAAGCTGAATTATTACATGTATTACAAGTAGTAACATAAGTTTGAATGTAGTTAAATGCGATTCTTCTAGAGTTGAACCCCGATATAACGAACCCCTCTATCATGGGAAAACCCGGTATAACGACCTGTATTCATAATAATAATAATAATAATAATAATAATAATAATAATAATAATAATAATAATAATAATGATGATAATAATAATAATAATAATAATAATACTTTATTTATATAGCGCTATTTCTGTCGCTATCCAATAGCGCTTAACAAGTTGTTTAAAATTACACATCTATATAAAAACGTTACAATATGTATATAATAAAAGATAAAAGATCAATAAAAGAGTAAAAACACTAAAAAATGACTTAAAAAGAATAAAAAGACTAGCTAGTTTACGTAGTATATTAAGTAATTCTCAAAAGAAAACACTGAATTATAAAAATACCTAACTAAAAGCTTTCCTAAAAAGATATGTCTTTAGCTTGCGCTTAAACTCTGATATATTATCGCAAGCTCGAATGTCAGACGGTAAAGCATTCCACAGTTGCGTCGCGGCTACCGAGAATGATCGAAAACCGTAGTTGCGCAGATTATGCTTAACCTCAACCAACTGATGGCCATTCATAGGACGTAGGTTGCGTCTTGGGACATATCTCTCAACTAAATCAGACAGATATGATGGGGCTAAGCCCATCGTGCACTTAAATGTCATTAGAAGAATCTTAAAAACTATGCGCTCTTCTGTAGGTAGCCAGTGAAGTTTATAAAGTACCGGTGTAATATCTTCACATTTGCGCGTAAGTGACACAATCTGGACTGCTCATCAGCCCAGTTACAAGGAACACATTTTGCCAGTCCCTTGGCCTCCTCCCCCCCTCTCCACCCCCCCGCCCCCTCTCTTTGTTAAGAAACCGTCAAGTACCATACAAACTCCTTTTCGTTCAGTTTGCCCTGTGAGCCTGGACCTGGGTAACCTGTGGTTTGACCCACCCCTATCTTAAAAATCATGTGACTATTTCAACGATGCCATTTAGCGCACGTTTACGATTTCGTAATTGTTGACATCGGGAAAAGACGATACGCGCGATATAGTTCAGTGGAGAGGGCATTTGGCTAACCATATAGCAAAAATAATTGGGAGATATTTCTCGACCCTACAATTCAAACTTCTTCATAATTCATTTACATTTAAACGACGTAGTTACCGAAAATAGTCATGCTGGAACTTCGAGAGAGACTAGGAACGAATGATCCACCCGTGTTTGTTCCTTCTGCTTCGGAAAGCTTCGTCACAGAAAACTCAGCGAAAATGTCTTCTCCTCCGAGTGGTACAGCTGCACAGGGAGCTGAAGGCTCTACCAGAAGCACATCTGCACCAAACATGTCAAATATTGAAATAGATGAAGTGGTCACCGTTCCAAACGTGGAAGTGAAACACGCACCATTCCAGTCGCAGCCAACCTTACGAGGACAGCTAAGCGATGAAGAAGTGAAAGAGATGGGCGAGAAAATGAGGAAAGAACAAGCCAAGAAGTATTTCTCTTTGAGGGTAAGAGTTTCTTTCCTTTTTCAGCTTTGTATTATTGAAATACTTAGTTTATAAATTTGCGAACGCTATGCAAGTTGTACTTTGTACGCCGTCTAGTTAGCAGTCAAGGTTGAAAACACGTACACGGTAGTACAGATGTTCCAACGTCTTCTCTTCTTAGCTTGGCTTTTTCTGGGATTATAAGATGGTACTTTCATTGCTAAAACTATCAGCCCTTAAACATTTGATTTTTTTGTCCAGCAATTGCTAAAATGTTTTTGTAGCTTAATGTTTGCGACGATCTCTATGGTATAATCTTACACACTTCATGTGATTTGAAATCGACAATCGGTGTGGCAAGCCAGTTCCTACTCAAAATTAGGCTGGCTTGTTTCAATACGTATTTATTTATTTTCTTTGTGTGGGTTTTTTGCTGGCGAGAAGAAATTTTACGAAATGCCATGTATCGTTAATTTTTCTTCATCTTTCACAAGAAAACTGTTTGGGTTTGCTATCATGCGTCATTATTTATTTATAACAAATTCTAATTGTCACTCAAAGAGGTCAGACGAGGTTGTGATGTTCTTTGTTTACTTCTCATTAAGATCACAGAAGTGACCAAAATTGTATTTCTCCTTTAATATACATGGATATACACGTAGTAAGTCAAGTTTGTAGAAAACTATAAATGAAAAGGAAAATCGTCAGCAAACTTACTAGCTCTTCTACTGTCTCACCATAAGAAACCCCAGATATAATTGGCGAGTTTCTATGGTGATTTTTACCTGGAAATATTTTGAAATTAATACTTTTTCAAGAAAAAATGAGGGATAAAGTTGTTTGAATACTACCAGATGTTGTTTGCTATTGACCCATAATCAGGGCTCGAAATAGAAAAAAATTATAGCCTGCCAATTTTTTTATTTTTGGCAGGCCATACAAGTTTTGACCTGTTATTTATTTGTTTTGGCCTGCCACCCACTGATATTTTTGCTATTGATGAAATCGTGTTATGTTTTGATTTTCAGTAGCAATATTACACTTGTTGGCTGACAAGAAGATGAAGAAGTACATGAAATAAAACAAAACGTCCCACAAAATAAAATCACACACATGGTCATAATTTTCAGACCGCTGACCCACTACTCCTGTCCAGAGTGAGACTCAGTACTTGAAAGAACTCTTTTATCCTAATCATAAGTAAGATTTTTCACCTTTTATTTAACATTGATTGATTGCTTTATTTCCCATCAGTCAATAATGCTTTCATTACAATTTTCATTGTATAATACAAGGTAGGGAGGAGGACAAAGGAAGCCTTTTTAGGCTTTTTCAAGGTAGTCCTCTGGCCTTATCTAACCCACATTTATAAATTAAGTTACTCAGGGTAATGGTTGTCACAGCAAGAAATGCAATAAACTAATAACAAGAAGAACATTGAGGCAAGGCTGCTGCCTAAGGAGAATTTTCGGGAGTTCCCAAAATCAAAAGTTAGGAGCCCAACTCACTTTTCTAGAAGCCCACAGTTATTTATTTATTTATTTATTTATTTACACCGCATCATAAATGAAAACCATAGCCCCAACCAATGCTGTCTCTATCTCTCTCATTCTGTAATCAGTATCCTTCACCAAATTGTTTTTGGACTACCAACATCTCTTTGTTGCTTCTGGTTTCATGTGTCTGTAGCTAACTGTGCAGGTTAAATTACAGGACGTGTTCTGCAAAAAATAAGAAATAAATAAGGAAATACGTAATTAAATAAACAATTCCAAGCAGGTGTCGCAGACAAGAAAATGTCCTTGGATTGAACTCAACACAGTTTTAATAAAATCATAGGTTATGCAATTTGGTCATCATTAGTGTTTATGATGTTTGATCTTCAACCTTACTGATGGCTCCTAACAGTACTAACAGTGGAGTGTTTCACTGAGAACCTAGTCTTTATGAAATTTGCTTACAATGGTGCAATCTTATCCATGCTATTTGTATACATATGCAGATAAAACAAAAACAGAACATCACTCCTTGCAATTAGCCTTAGTCTTGATGGTTGAAATAACTGCAGTAGAAATCTGCTTTGGCTTCTGGATAATTATCAAATGTATCCATTAAGTAAAAGTTTCTGTTTTAGTTTAAACTATAAGAATGAATGATTTCTAATCATTGTGACTTTACTTTTTTGTCATTTAAGTTCTTGGGGAGTATTTTTAATGCTTTGACAGTGAAACTAGACCACAGGTCACACACAGTGGCATGCTTAAGCTTATACTTTTAGTTTGACTTTGATTTCCACACAACCATTTCACTTCGCACCATACTTGACACCCAGACGTAAAAGTTTATGTTTTTACACACAGACAAAACATACTAGTATTTTTATAAAGTCAATTTTAGCAAGAAAATTCTGTCTACAAATGATCAAATCACAAAAGCAAATTGCACGGGAAATATCAAATTGAATTAATAATCTGTCACGCCGGCTTTATGATCTTTGAACTAAAAATCGGTGACCTCATGGACCACAGGAGCAATTTTTGCATGTTTTGCAAGGGTTTCAAATTGTTATCAAGACTGGAAGCTTAGATATGTTTCCATATGGAAAAATGGAGAAAAACAACTTTATATTTTTTACCTGTTCCTGCTGCAAGAACTCCATCGCTGCCATCGGATTATACTCTGTTAAACTCAACCAAGGAAACCTTAGATGATTTTCACAGGAAATGAGCGCTTGAACGCTTGCAGCAAAGTAAAGATTTATACACCAAGTTCAAGATCACATTACAAACACATACTGCGTAGTCAATGAATGATGAATGATTCAGGGCGAACTTGTAGATGAAATCGAATATCGACCATGTTGAGTCGATACCACACAAGTTATCTACCTGTTCTCCTCACAAAAGGAAAAAAATATATATCAAATCGACATAACAGTCGTTGTTGCCACCAGCACGTGATAACCTGCGAAAAACAAGCCATGATTTGATATTCCATATTTGGGAATCACATCTTGTACCCAGTCTCCAACTGCCAACAGGAGAGAAATGGCTTTGCAAACTTTCGCTGTTGAACACTTCTGTTATGGGTTTGTATTTGGCTTCACGCCAAATACATAAATAGTTCCATTGTTTGAAGCTCAGATAATGATAGAATGAAATGTATCAGGAATTAGGGGCCATTATCCCTAGATAATCTCAGGTTTGTAGGAGCCCGTGCAGGCTCCTTGTACAGAAATTTGGTTGTAAAATTTGGCCTGCCATTTGGACATTGGCAGGCCGCTGTTTCGAACCCTGATAATTATCATTAAGAAACATATAAAAGGAAGAAGCAAGGTGATCTTCAAACAACTTCATTAACTATTTTCTTGTTTTTTCCACTGCCCAGAATTATTAAGGACAAAAATTTTATCCATGCTGTTTCAGCTATCCATTTGTTGAGGGGGGGGGGGGTTGGGGTGATGGAACTGAGCTAGAACGAGTTGAAAACAGGAAAGAATGGGGTGGATATTGCGATAAAACAGCATCTGCAAGATGTTAAAAAGCAGGAGTGTTAGGTATAAAGCTCTTTCTTGCAGTGCATGTATATACTTGTAAATTTTGCCACATGCTATAGTAGAACAAGTTCAGAGGTAGGAGTTTGATGGCCCCCTTCCTCCCTTATTACCTTCATAGACAAATGCAACCCAGAGAAGTATTCTTTTTTAGTGAATAAAGAGGAAATAGAAATATTTAAACATTGAATTTTGCTGGCAGTATTCAGTATAACAAATTAAAATGTTGTGATCTTACTGGGAAAAGATAAATAAACAAACAAACGAACCAAAAAAAACCAACATTCTAAGCCCTAAACAGGAAAAAAAACTCGTCACCTTCCAGATAGCAGTTGGGACACACTACTACTAAGCTATGGGAGACCCATGGTGAGCAAGTTTTGACAATAAACAAGATTTTATTGCATAGGGCCTGCATTGCTCAGGTACAAACTCTGACAGCAGACCTGATTTACATAATATTCAGTGCAATAATTATTGTTGTTATTTTAATCCATAGGAGGGAGCATTCACCAATGCTGTTGAGGAATGCAAGGTATACTTGGAGGAAAGTGATGGTGAACTCCTGGGCTCGTGGCTGTTGAGCGAGTAAGTTTAGTGAAATGAAATTCTTTGCTACTCTGTCCCAGATTGTAATTCCCGTGTGCAGCCAAAGAAATGCTCAAAAGGTTTACATGTATAATTCGGCTCGGCTGACTTTGTTTCAACTGTGCACCTCAAGTCATTGTTTGTAGTGAAAGGTTAGCTCAGATGATAAAATCTTTTTCTGTTATTAAAAAAAATGCTGGTAGCTGACTGGTAGAGCTGCTCTACTTCCCTCTTTATTGGTTTTTACTCATATTATGGTCTATATATGATTCCTTTAACAGTATATCCATATTTTCCAGTGTATTTTTTCATGGCTACATCCCTGTTTATTTACACCAGTTTCTATATTGCATCTTTGGGGGTCAGCAAAATCCATCAATTTGATAGATCAACCGAGTTGATAAAAGGTGAATTGGCGGCTACCATACAGTGATTCAAATGAGAAGTTAAAAAAAGCTGGAATTAACATGTTTTACGTTAAAGAAAAAAATTGGCTGAAGTGTTTGCCCCCTGAATACCCTGTTGTTTAATTTTATTTTAGTAAGTTTAAAATCAGTGTTGGGGACACAGAAATTTTTTTTCAATTGTGATAACCTATTTTACTATTGAATTATTTTACATACATTCAATACATGCTCATACTGAATTAGATACTTGAGTACAAGTATTGTTCTGACCTTCCCATATCACAATAGGTTATGGTTTTATTAGACTCAAATTTTCTACGGGCCTGTATTTTTAGTCATAGATTTTAAGGGGGGAGACTCTTTAACCAGTGTTTGAGCCAGAGCGCGAACTTGCGACATTCTCCCCCTTGAGCGACGACTTGTCCCTTAAAATTTGATGGCCGGCCATAAATGTCCCCCACGATCAGAAGTACCTTGTGGAGCCGGTTTCTTCTAAATAAATGTATTTAATTTTTTGTCGGCTAGCATTTCACATTTTCATATAAAAATTGTTTATCAGCACCTTATAAATTGCTTTTAAAGCCACCATTGTCTCACGCTTCGCTCCTTGAACAACATTCCAAACCTGTCACGTACGTAGAAGCCGTAATGCGCCGATCAATTCGAAAGTTCAACATCCCCCCCCCCCCCCCGGGCAACCCCCCGGGCAACCCCCCGGGCAACCCCCCGGGCATTTGAACTTTTGAAGATTGGCTTGTTCAAATTCCCTCCCCTCGGGGCAAGAAAGCCGTTCAAATGCCCCACCAATTAGTAGTAATTAGTCCTCAAAGACAAACTTGGTCTTCAATCAAACACTTCACATGCCTTTCAGAGAGAGATATGCCGTAATGACACCTTCAATCTTCTTTTAAAGACCCTTTTCAAAGAGTTATTCACTAACAAAGGCGAAATTCTATCTTGCAAATCCGTCAGACCCCGCAAAAACCAAAAAAATTCACGGGCCTATTACGTCAGAACAAGAGATAAATCTGGTTCAAATTCCCCACCCTTCCAACACAACGTTCAAATTCCCCCCTCCCCGGGCACGATGCACAGTCAAATGCCTGGGGTATGCCTGGGGGGGGGATGTTGAAGTTTCGAATTGATCGGTGCATAAGCGTCGAATGTTGTCACATTACGCTCATCCACGGTTTTGGTATGCCCTTATTTTCGAAGTACTTGAACGTAGCAGATGCCAAAGTGTTTCCCCAAATAACTCTGCAATATTGTTATGAAATCCTGTTGTTCTACTAGATAATGTATATAATTATTCGCCGAATTATTGCACACTCTACCATCTTGTAAACTAAGCTCAAAAGCAATAATCAAGTGAGGATCACTTTTACCATATTTGGAAGTAGAATCCCTTGTAGAATCAGACACTATGTACAACTTATGTAAATGCTATGTCATGGTACTATGCAAAGGGTATGTCATAAGTATTTAAAAACTATGCTCAGTGCCATACAATGGTATTATTTAAACTCTGTGTAATTTATATGCCCCTTCTATTTTTTTTGATAAGAAATGCTATGTTTTTGCTAGTCAAATGGAACCTTTACATAGTCTATTTCAAAGCTATGTACACGTAGTTGCAAAGAGATCAATGTCAAAGAAATGACATAGCTTTTAAATAGTATCTGCATATGTTTGAAATAGTTTTAACATAGCTTTTAGATAAAGCTTTGCAAAGCCAAAATGCAGCTTGGCAGTGATTGGATAGCATTGACATAGTGATAACATACAATATAAATAGCCTTTAAATAGGAATGAGATAGATAATCAATAGCTTTCAAACAGAGAAAGCATGTGACAAAAATAGTTTTTAAATAGGGTTTAGACAGATTTTACATAGCATTGGTGTCATGTCTTTGATTCGAATGAACACGTTTTCGGAATGATCCATAGGTGCGCATGCCCAATGTCTATTGGCCGCTGGCCAAATACACCACAACTCCTCCCCCCTAGCTAGTGCACTAACGTAACTACGAAAGTTCAGAAAATTTAAATCAAACACAACATGCTTATTGAAATAAGCACAGTCTAAATGTCAGCTTAAAGTTCATAAATCCAGCCTTGCTGGGGGTTTCCGCACTCGGACAGGATATCGTCTTCCCGGGACAGGCTCACTCAGAGTTGGTGGACTGCTAGCTGTACGGTCAGCTGCTGGGCTTGGCGGTGGAACATCAGCCTCCATGGTGCCGGCTGCTGTCTGCTCAGTGGCTTCAACCACTGGGTCTCCATGACTCTCAATCTGGATTGGATGTTCTGAGGTCTGGATAATAGGGGTACTGCTTGTTGTCAATGGAATTCTAGAATCTCTCAATTGATCTGTGTGTCGACGCCACACTAAGCCAGGTTTGACTTCTACTTCATAAGATAGAGGCCCAAGTTGTGTTCGGATGATGCCAGGTACCCACTTTGTACTACCAGTGTAATTTCGTGCTATCACTCTCTGGCCAATGGAGAATTCTCTGGTTACAGCACCACCCTTCGTGATGGTTTGGTCTATCTGGCGGTTGCTTATCTTCATGCGAAGATCTGGTCTCAGCAGGTCCAGTCGAGTGCGTAATCGTCTTCCCAAAAATAGCTGAGAGGGCGGTTCTCCCGTGGTTGAATGGGGGGTGTTTCTGTAAGCTAGCAGGAATGTTGCCAACTTAATGTTCAAAGGTTTAACTTCTGTTTCACTTTTCATGGCTGATTTGAAACTCTGCACACAGCGCTCAGCTAGACCATTGCTGGCAGGGTGGTATGGTGCTGATGTGATGTGTTTGATTCCATTTCTCTTGAGAAACAGCTGGAACTCTTCGGATTTAAACTGCGGTCCATTGTCACTCACTAACTGGGCTGGAACACCATATCTGGCGAATAAGTTCTGGAGTTTCTCAATGGTTTTCGCTGAGGTGGTGGTGTTCATTTTCTCTATTTCCAACCATCTAGAATGAGCATCCACGACAATCAAGAACATGCAGCCCAGGAAAGGGCCGGCAAAATCAATATGGATTCGCTGCCAGGGTGACGATGGCCATTCCCAGGGATGTACGGGTGCGGTACTAGGCTCCGCCTGCATTAGCTGGCAACCCGAGCAGGACTTCGCGGTTTCTTCAATTTCCTTGTCGATTCCTGGCCACCAAATGTAGCTTCTTGCTATGGACTTCATCTTCACTACTCCCAAATGTCCTTGATGCAGTTCTTCAAGTACTTGTGGACGAAGTTTGGGGGGGACTATGACTCTGATTCCCCACATTAAACAGCCTGAATGTACTGTTATTTCATTCCTGCGAGCATAGAAGGGGTCGAGTGCAGGAACATGGCTGTTAAGCCATCCTTTAGTGACCATCTCATGTACTTGACTCAGTACAGGGTCTCTTTGGGTTTCTCTTCTAACGTCGTCAACTGTGATTGGTAATGGCTCAAACTGCATCATATTGAAGACATTCACTGGATCTACAACTTCTTCTGCTGCTCTCTCTTCAGTTTTAAGTGGCAACCGGGAAAGTCCATCTGCATTGCTATGCACTTTAGTGTTCTTGTACTCAATTTTGTAGTCATAACCAGACAGGAATAATGCATAGCGCTGAAGTCTGGCTGCTGTAACCACTGGAATGCTCTTATGTGGATGAAAAATGGATGTTAACGGCTGATGATCTGTGTACAGTGTGAAAGATCGGCCAAACACATACACATGGAACTTCTTGACTCCCCAGACTATTGCCAAAGCTTCTTTATCAATCTGTGCATACCCTTGCTCAGTCTTTGTGAGTGTCCTGGAAGCAAAAGCAATGGGTCGCTCAGTTCCATCATTCATCACGTGGGATAACACGGCACCAATTCCCACAGGGGATGCATCACAAGCAAGCCTTAGGGGCAGTTTGGGATCATAATGTGTTAACACTTGCTCTGAGGTGATCATTTCTTTCACGTTGTGGAATGCTGTTTCGCATTGTTCCGTCCATTTCCATTGATGGTTGCTCTCTAACAACTGATTCAAGGGGTGTACTACTGTTGACAGATTGGGAAAGAATCTGTTGTAGTAGTTGACTAGCCCGAGGAATGATCGAACTTCAGCTACATTGCGTGGACGGGGCGCTTTCAAAACCGCTTCTACTTTCTCTGGTGACTTGTGGAGACCATGACGGTCAATATCATGTCCACAGAAGGTTATCTTCTCCTTGAAAAACTCACACTTTGCCTTGTTTGCTCTTAAACCATGAACTTGCAAACGACGTAAAACTTCTTCTAGGTTAGCCAGATGCTCTTCATCATTCTTTCCAGTGATGATCATGTCATCAAGGATACAGCTTGTGCCAGACGTTCCCTCTAACACTTGATCAATGGTACGCTGCCAGATAGCAGGTGCAGAGGTGATGCCAAACACTAGTCGGTTGTACTGAAACAGTCCCATATGGGTGTTGATAGTGAGGTATTTCTTTGAATCTTCTTCCATCTCTAATTGGTGATAAGCTTGACGGAGGTCAATCTTTGAGAATTTCTGTCCACCAGCAAGGTTTGCAAAGATGTCTTCAATGCGAGGTAGAGGGTACTGCTCTGCTTGTAGTTCTGGATTCACTGTGACCTTGTAATCACCACAAAGTCTAACGGAACCATCTTTCTTAGGGACAGGCACAATGGGGGTGGCCCATTCGCTCCACTCCACTTTATTGAGGATACCTTCATTCTGGAGTCTTCGCAATTCCTCCTCCACCTTCGGCTTTAGCGCATACGGCATTTGTCTAGCCTTGAGAAAGCGTGGTTGGCTGTCCTCTTTAAGAGTTAACTTCGCTTTGGCTGTTGTAAATGTGCCCAGTTTATCTTCAAAGACATCCGAGTACTTGTCTAGCATAGTGTCCAAACGCTCTTTAGGACTTAAAGTAGCTGTTGGAGCTTGCAGTGACTTGATAGAACACCAGTCTAGGCGTATCTTTCGTAACCAATCTCTTCCCATCAAAACAGGACCCTTACTCTTGACGACATACAGATCCAGCAATTCTCTTTGGTTGTGGTAGTCCACGTTTACTTTGAGCACTCCCACTGGGGTAATGTTTTCCCCAGTGTAGGTTTTCAAGAACAGTCCAGTTTCATGTAAGGGATTATCGTTGAATTTCTGCTGATAGAGATCAAACGAAATGATCGACACAGCCGAACCTGTGTCCAGTTCCATTTTAAGTGGTTTGCCATCAACATTCAAATCCACCCAAATAATATCATTGTTCTGTTTACTCACATTGTGTACCTCTAGAGTGGCTAAGACATCATCATAAGCATCAACATTAACATCAACATCAACATCAACAGCATGTACCTCTGGGGTTTTCGCTGCTTGTTTAGGCTTGCCTTGCTGTTTGGAACGACAAACTCGCTGGATATGTCCTTGTTTTCCACAATGGTGGCAGATTTGATCTTTGTAGAAACAATTGTGTGTCATGTGCGTGTTTCCCCCACAGCGATAACAATAGCGAGTGGTCACCGGTTTCGCTGCTGTTGCTTTGTTGCTTTCAGTCAACTTGTCAACGTGAGGGACTGGGTTGAGCTCGCTTTGTAATTCGGAAGCATCGCGGATGGCAGTTTCCATTGCTACAGCAATCTCCACCGCTTTGGAATACTTCAGTTTGGCTTCTGAGAGCAATCGCTTTTGAATCTGCATATTTCGAAGTCCACAGACCAGTCTATCTCGTAGCGCTTCGTTTAGATTTCCGCCAAAATTGCAGTGTGTTGCAAGCTTCCTTAGCTCGGCCACGTAAGACAAAATACTCTCTCCTTCATGCTGGTTTCTCTTGTAGAAACGAAATCTTTCCGCAATTTCCAAGGGCTTCGGGCTCAAATGCTCCTGGAGAGTGGTAACTATCTGTTGAAAAGACTTGGTAGCTGGCTTCTCCGGTGCAAGAAGATCCCTCAGCAGAGCGTAGGTCTTCCCGCCGATCAAGCTCAACAAGGTCGGTACTTTATGGTCATCATCGATGTTGTTTGCCAAGAAAAACTGTTCTACTCGTTCCACATAGGTTTCCCAGTTCTCGTTTGTGTCATCAAAACTCTCTATCTTCCCAATAGTGGTCATAATTTCTCAAATTTTTATCTCGTCGCCACTGTCATGTCTTTGATTCGCAATCATGTCTTTGATTCGAATGAACACGTTTTCGGAATGATCCATAGGTGCGCATGCCCAATGTCTATTGGCCACTGGCCAAATACACCACAATTGGAATAGAAAAAATATATGGTATAAATAGCATTTAAATAGCTTTGAAATATTGATAGTATATCCCATTGCATAGAATTTACATAGTAGAAACATGGTGTTGACTGATCCATCCAAACAGAAGTAACCAGTTTACTTATCAAAACAAGAACACCAGATTACTTTAAAATGTTTTTAATAATAAGCTTTTCCTCTTACAGTGCTCAATACTTGAAATAATCCATATATGAAGCAAAACAAGTATAAATACTAAGCAACAACACCTTATACAAAAATCAGCAGTACAAATTACAGTTACTGCAGGAACTTTCAATTTTTAGAGGTTGTATCTTCGGCTTTCCTCTCTCCCTATAAAGAAAACAGTAATATATATTTTTAATATTGATGGGTTCATTTTCAATCTGTGATGTTAATATAACTCCAAGGGTACTTTTTGCTATAAAATGAACAACATGATCTTAACTACAAAACAAAAGAGCACTCAAAGACTAAAAATGTATTTTTTTCTTTAATTTAGTTGCTCCCAGTTCCATCTTGTTAGCTTTGAGGTTGAGCTCACTTCAAGTTCTTCTCTTCCTAGTACTACACCATTCTTTGTACTCCAAGAAATCAATACATACATCTAAATAAGAGGAAGAGTCTGTCAAATCGAGGATCCTTTGGTTCAAACGCCCCGGTCAAACGCACATGAAAACCTGTTGTAGTTTCAAGTTTTTCTTCGGTTTGAAGTTTCAAAACAATCTTCAAATAAATCTTAAATAAGCTTAAAGGGGCAGTATCACGGGGATTTTCCTCGTGCTTCGTCAAAACTTCGCTGAAATTGAGATTAAATGCCTTCACTCACACACAAAATGCTCCTGGAACATCAAGAGAGAGATATCAAGTGAATGTTTGGAAGGAGAGCAAACCATAATAAGTTTTTAACAATTTTTGCAAGATACAAGCACAGAATTTGAAAACGTTCTCCGGACGTTTCCAAGTTGTAATCCACTTCCATCTTGGCCATCCGTGGCCAAAGACACTCAGTAATAGCTTCACTGAATTAGGATGTTGTCTGAACGAGAAAGTGACCAGTATTTTTAGGCTTTCATACATGTAAATGCGACTATTGGCTTTTCAGTGGAATTAAACGTGAGCAAAATCCTTGTGATACTGTCCCTTTAAGTTTATATTAAGCAAAATTCACTTTCTTACCTTTTAAAAGTGTCAAAGATGAATGAATGAATGAAAAGCTAATGAAAGGATCCACTGGAACGTGCTTTAAAAGAAGATAAAGTGAAGTTTCCACCGCAAACAAGCAAGATAGTGAAACGACGCTTAAACTCGAAGAGACGCTGTGAAATATCACACATCGATCGCATTGTATTTTCATTTGAGGAGGCACGATTTCCATTGGACAGCAAAATATCACACCTAAGAAATCTTGTTTGATTTTTACCGCACTGTCATTTTGCGAAAGCCGCCAGAGTTGCTGCTTACTGCTAGGTAACCAAGCAAAGTTTGCATTTGTAACCAGGCTCTTGTGAAGCAAAAGATGGCGGCCGATGTAGCGATCAAATTGACTGAAGTGTAATGCACATCGCAGTGCACAAATCCCAAAAGTTAAAGTAAAATGTCCACGCCAAGATGGAGTAGACGTTGGCTGTACGATTCAACAGTAGAAGTGCCCAAAACAACAAGATGGCGACGTAAAATTGATTCCAGTAGCCCCGCACGTGAAGACGAAGTTGTTGTGGGCAGTTTTTCATCCGAGGTGTTCGTAGACGCATCCGTAGTAGACTTGGGAAACAACACTTCACCATTTAAGAAGCAAAAGCTTTTAGACGAATGTCTGTCTAATGAAATGAACAAAACTCAATCATCTTTCAACGATGGTTCGCAAACTACAGCTGGTGGCCACGATGCATCCTGCATGCAGAAGATTGGTTATGAATTCGAAATGAGTGATGACTAGTATGCAGTCATCAGAAATGTTGCAGCTGTGACCTGCCCTGTGAGAACTTTGCAGTAGTTGAAGTCTCAGAGAGAGACGATGAGCAGCTGCCCAAGTACAGGGACAGAACAATGGTTAACCACATTACAAGGGTGAAGACATCAAACAGGTACCTTCTTTTGCATTAGATATTACCACCACTTGCAGTGACTGTGTATTTTTTGTTAATAGCAAGCACGCCATTAATTGGGCACCTGATTTTCCGTTTGATTATCAGAGCATTACAGTTAGCTTCATATGTTTATTTAATAACTCTCTGTGTTCTCTCTTTTAGACTCATGGCTGTCCCTGTGGTGAACATTATGAGAAAATTTCTCAGAGTGGATGTGTCATCTGGATATTACTTTTGTCTGCTACCAGATCCTTATGAAAAAGACTGACCAGTATCACTGTCCTGAAAATATTATCACATTAGTTATCATTACAAACTCCAGGGTATGATCTCTATAACAGTAGTGTTAGCAATTTATTAGCATGAGACTTAGTAGAAACATCAATTTATCCAAATACAAACATGCTTGGAGGCTTGTGACTACTGTTGCAAATAATAAAACCTATTTAATATTGTATTCACAAATTGTGTGGAAATGCAATATCCTCTCGCACAAATCTGATTTCAAGAAAATCCTGTGACAAGGTCTCAAAGAACCCTATATACCAAAGGGTATTACTTAAAAGAATCCTGCACATGCTTCTGTCGCTTTCGACTAGGGAGCTTCAATGCATAAACTAGATCATTTGATTTGGCAAAGGATAACTGTTTGAAAGTTTCTAAAAGTTGTTGCATCCCATTTCGGACTCTTAATCGGTCATCACCTTTTTCAGACCCCCCATGTCCATTTATTAGATTTTGGGTGGTTACTTAATAGGGGTAAAGAAAATAGAAAACCCTCATAGGGATGTCCAAAAAGGTGGCAGAAGCCACTTATATAGAGGTGGCCACTTTGAAGAGGTTTTGTATACAGTATTTTACTAACAATAATTTGGGGACTTTGATAACTGGCGGCTTAATAGAGGGTGGCCACTTAATTGAACTTTGACTGCATTTTCATTTGTAAAAAACACTGTATTGTTGAGTGCACACTGCTAAGTGGGATGGTCACATAGTAAATACATAGGATGCATTGATTGTTTATGTCCACAACATAGGAAATAAATAGCATTATGTAAAAGCTATGTCACCTTTTACCTTTGATGTTAACTTCAACATGGTTATTTAACAGCTATGTCAAATTGTCACATAGTAAATACATAGGATGTTTCATTTGTCATTGCCATAACATAGGAAATAAATAGCATTATGTTAAAGCTATGTAACCTTTTACTTATAAAATTGGATGTCAGCATGCTATTTAAAAGCTATGTTGAATTGTCACATGGTAAATACATAGACTCTTTGTCAGAAGCAAAGAAAATAAATATCTATGTCAAAGCTATGTTAAGATTTTAATTAGTGTTCACATATGTATTTAAAGACTATGTGATTTTCAAATAGCCTCGGCATAGTTTCAAAATATGTTTTACATACCCTGGACTATGTACTGTAGCATGTTACATAGTAATAACATAGGCAGTCTTGAGATATACATAGCTAAGACATAGCCCTACATAGCAAAATAATAGCGGCAACTTAGGTTTTACATATGTCTGGTTCTACAAGGGATGAGACTTGCATCATTCACGCGTGACTGGCCTCGGCGGGATTTGCACGTGTTGACAGCTCGTTTCATTTGTGGACCGAAGTGATCTTCTTTGCCTTATGTAAACATCTATATTTCTTTGGAACAATGTCCAAGAGGAAAATCTCGAGTTATTTTCAACGTGAAACGGATAAAATCATCAACGAAGCAGAAGAAAAAACTGAAAACGAAGATCACAAGGAGGAAAATGACGCTCGACTTCCGAATTCGAAACCTCGCAATTTCCAGACGAAATGGTTGAATGAACACAATTAAGGTACGAAAATAACGCCATGTTTTGTCACTTTTGCCCGCTGGCAAACAAGAAAAACCCTTTTGGTGGCGAAAAGGGCTGCACCAATTTTAAAAGCACAACTTTGAGCAGGCATGTTAATTCGACTTGACTTGGCAGTTTGTAAAGGAAAAGATGGAATGAAAACATATTTTATCCTGGCTTTCTTATTTAGTGTCTACTGTCACTGTTATAAATATGAACGTGTTAAAAGGTTACTCATGGCTGACATGTATAACAAAGTTAGTTGATGTGAGAGAGCACTTAAATGTATGTTCAACTGTGCAATTACACAGCAAGTTTCTGTTTGGTTAATTAAAGTGTATATGACAGATTTTTTTTTATTTGCTTGATAGAATCTACACAGTGTCCTGATATCAACAGCGAAAAAAATTTTTTGATATCGATTTTTCTTCCCCGCGTTTTAATCGTCTAAAAACGTGAAATTTCACTTCCGGTGGGGTACAAAACCGCGCAAGAGACTGGGAATGATTGTGACGTCAAAACAGGACCTCTTGTTTCGCGGCAAGCAAGTTTCTCGGTCATTTCGCTAGTTGTTTTCGTGTTGGTGTAAACTGTTGTGAGAAAGAATGGTGCAAAAATGCGTTGTTTATGGCTGTAGCAACACGAAAGACGAGAAAAAAGGTATTTCTATTCATCCAATACCTTTCTACGACGATCCTAGACCAGAAGCCGTGAAAAGAAGACGAAAATGGATTTCCTTCGTCAGTGCCACTCGCAAGAAGTGGACTGCCAGCAAATACTCGGTTGTCTGTTCGGTGCATTTCACGCCCGAAGACTTTGTACGGCTGTCCTTCAAAGAAAACACATTACAGCAAAGATTGAAAAAGATGAAATTGGCGTTCTACCAGTGCCTAGCATTCACCAGGTAAAGGCACCAGAGGAAGAAACGAGCAGAGACCTTCGTATGAAACGCCGTTCGGTAAGTTTTTTTTTCTCACCTTTAGATTGTTTATATACTCACGCCTTTCTTACGTTCCTTGCAATTGAAAGCTTAGTCTCTTTTAGGCCTTTGCTAATGCCGCAAATCATTGTTGGTTTTGTGCTTGTGATGCTTTTTTTTTCTTACTTGTTGCAAATTATAAGCTTACCAAAAATCCATCCTGACAGTTTTAGTTCTCCTCCCTTACAAGTACAATGTAATTCACTTTAATTCACTTTAGTCAGGACTCAAAGCAAGCACACTTAAGATATACATTAGTTACACCATTGTAAATTGAGTACTCTGATTGTACTATGTCACTTTAAAGAAATACAGGACAAGTACATGTACATTACTTGGAAGGGGGGTACTCCCATATATTTTATTAAGCTATATAGGTATGTGCTGCTTCTGGGCCTCAAAAAGGGCATCAATTTTCAATGTCATTTGTCTTAAATAGGGTCAGGATTTAAGAACCTTGGTGGCACATAACTAACCCCCCGCCCCCCAGCATGTACATGTACAGTCAGTGACCTACCCAAACCTTACACCTTTGGCTTGGTTTATTGCAGACTCGCCAGTGTATGGAAAGGTATATGCTGCTCTAACCAACTCCAGGTTAATAAGTGGAATCAAGCAAGCATCTCCACTCTCCCAAACTAGCTGCCTAGAGGGTTTCCACTCTGTTTTAAACCATTTCTGCCCCAAAATGATTGCATACAGTTTTGCTGGAATGTTTTGCAGGTGAGTATAATTGATTACATGCAATGCAGTACTGTTTCACAACACTTCTTTTGATGAACATGCAGTTGTTACTATAATTTTCATTCCAAGCATTTCCAGTGGGGGGGAGGGCAGGGTTGCCACAGGTCAGGAAATGGTCAGGGAAAAACAAAATTCTTCAAGGTCAGGAAAAAGTCAGGAAATTTTATTCTGAGTCAGGGAAAACTGACATTTTGAAGAAAAGTCAGGGAAAATTGAATTACAATTTCATACACCATTGATGTCTGAAAGAAATATTTCAGGTCACTGTGATCTCTCCTTTTTCTTCTCTTTGTTTTGTTAAAACCATCGTGGAAATGCCCTAATTGTTGCGATTTGTTGAAAACTTGTCAGTCTTAAATAAATGGGTGGAAAGGACGGCTGTAAGGGGAGGCCGGAGGCCGCTACTATATCTGACATTTTGTATTTATTAATTTTGGTCAGGGAAATTATATTTTTATCAGGAAAAAGTCAGGGAAAAGTCAGGGAATTTTGAAAACTCATGTCTGTGGCAACCATGGAGGGGGATTATGGATATTTTTGTTATTGTGAGGGTGATGTGCTTTTTCAGCGGTGGGTCTGGGAGTTTTTCTTGAACAACCACATGTACATGTACGTTATTTTTTCTTGGTGTTCATATACCTTTTTATTAATCTTTACAATAGGCATGTCCTTGCAGCAATACATTTCAATTTTAATTTGATGCGGGATACCAAGAAGAATGCCAATGGTTCTGAACAAATTCGAGTCATCTACCCCAAGTTCAAGAATGGGGAAGCTTCAATTAGAGACATCACAATTGAACAAAACTTTGGTAAGAAACTGTAACTTTTATTATCAGTAACCACAGGATTACAAAGTGTTAACTACATGCTAAATGTACCCAAAGGGATTGATTTCTGAGTGTTCCTTGAATTTCTTTTTTTGTCGATCACTGACTTGCCCAGTTTCATGAACCTCCCCTTTTCCCTGTCTAGTGCCTTCTGTGTCACATACAGTACATATCTATGTTCTCTAAGATAACATCTTATTTTTATCTCTGAACTTAAGTGATTATAGTCTCAATTTGTTATAAATTCATGCAAAAAAATTGTATTTATATATTTATTTTCTTAATTTAATAAAGCCAATGTTTGTTTATATTGTTAAGATTATGTTGAGGAGTTTTACCAGACCTATTTGGAGGCTGAAAATTTAAAACAGCTTGGTACTGCTGCAAATGAGCTTCGGGAACAATCGCCACTGCAGATGAACAGCATGCTGGAAAAGGAAGAAAGACAGGTTGCAGTGGAACGAAGGCAGGCCAGGCAGAAAATGACAGCAGTAAATGTTCCACCAACTACTCCATGTAAGCAAACTTCTCTGTTCTTGTATAATTTATATAGAAATAACTGGATAATGTATTTATTCTAAGCATGTACACTGTATGTAGCTCCATCCAGGGCTGTGCACTAGCAGTGCCCGGTGCCCCTAGCAACTCACCTTTGCCCTTGTGTGACAATGACATCTTACTTACACAAAAATCTTATATGCTGGGCACCTGCGGTGTATTCGGTTTAGAGGTTTTGATTCCCTACAATTCTTCTGAGAGTACAGTCCTTTCTTTCCCTTGATATTTATTATCAACTTGTAACCTAAAGCCTTGTATCCTTTATTCTTTGTTATTTATGAAAAGCTCTACATATTAAATATCTCTATATACATTGCTATCACTAAAACTAATCGAAGAAATAAATAGATAAATAAACCCTGTGTTGTATAATTTGGTGTAGCAGTTATGGATTATATCTAAAAATCATCACAAATGTGAACCAAACTGAAAATCTGTTAAGAAACGCTATAATAAAGAGCAAAACGTAAATTATTATTATTTTATCAGCTTGAAAGTTTTACTAATTTATTTCCCTTTCTTTGGCCACAGTATCTGTTGTTCTTGCACAAGAGGCAGCTGCATCACAGTCATCAAGTAGAGGAAGAACAAGAAATTGCACTGCTTGCAAAAGACCCATGAGAGGTCACAACCTTCTGCTTGATTGTCCAAGGAACCAGGAAAAACAAAGCAGTAATGACAATGGACCTGTGGCATAATGATTTCATGCCTTATGTGGAGTCTGCGTGCCATTTTTTCCTCATAAATTTGTATTTTTTTGTGTGTCAAAAACAGTCTTTTTGGTACAGTCTAGTTTATTCTGGTGTACTACAAACCCTAGTGTGAACTAAGTGGCCAGTGTAACTATTCACTGCCAAACATAATATTTTGAGACTAATCTTTGAATTATTTGGTTTCCAAGAAGTGCATTTTACTTTGTAGTATACATGTAGAAGAATACACATCACAGTAGAAAATTGCTATTGTATTCCTGAGAACCGTGATGTGCAAGCTTTACTAGCTGTATGTACCCAGCTATGGGAGCGGAACCAAAATAAAATAATGTGTGACATTGTCTTTTAGACTGAACATTATTACTGCTCTTATACTTAGGTACTTTCAAAGACTTCTGAATTTTTATTATTTTTTATTCTTTTGAGTACAATGAACAGTGCAATATGCGAGGGAAGTAAATAAGTTAAGTTATTCACTTGAAGTCAAACTTATAACTTTCATCACCAATTTTTGTTGAATATGACACATGTAAGTGCTGTACAATTGACTGTTCTTTGCAAGACAATATAAGTCAAAAGTAAAATAAAATGTAAAATTGACATTGACAGTGTTTCTCTAATTATGCAGCTTAAAAAAATCATGAATGTCAGGAACATGAATGACACTAAAAATTACTGTTATTCATTATCTTCATAACCAACAAATTCTTCATCCTCTCCCGAAAGTCCAGTCCTTATTGCGTGGTATGCACATGCAGGCAATGGGATCCGCTTTCCTCCAAGAAAACCATGCACAAGTTGTGTGAACTCTCTATATGCTACTCCACGGAGAAATCTATAAAAAAAGAAAGAAAACAGAACAATTCATACTATAATTATGACTTTTTCTTCCATCATTATGTCTTTCATATTATTTACTGTAGGCCCCGGTGGATGTCTGCTGAAATATTTACCCCTGTCTGTCATGGGCTGAGTCAAATAAAAAACTCTCTTTTTAGTTTTAGGCAACAAGAAACCAAATGCTTCAGGCATACCTGATTCTCCCAACTGCTTCTAACATCTAACCAGCCAAATAACAACAAAACAGTAATATGTATATCGCAAATGAGGAACTACCGGTTACGCATTCTCAAGTAGCGAAAAAGAAATAGGCACTACCGAACAAAAACTTCACTCACTTTTCTTCCGTATTAGTCTGACGATACTTTCTTCCATCTATCCTTTTGTATTTACTCGCAGCTGATCGAAGAGACCATCTGCTAAGGCAAACGACTCCAAAACCTGGATGCAATGTAATGCATTCGGGGCTTACTTCCACCTCATTCAGAACAGCTCTACTACTAAGAGATTCCACGCACTTTTCTATTTCCTTGCAGCATAAGCATTCTCCGGGATTTTGAAGCCGATCTAGAGCACAATAACCACATGAACACCTGTGAAATAAACAAGGAACACAGAATTCTTTACTTTAAAAAATACACCTTTAATCGGCAACTTTTATCTCGATTACAATGGTCGGCAAATTTCTGATTGATAATTTAGAAGTGAGATCTCGACGCTTTCGGGACACTCACCAAGTCTCGGTTCCAACGATCCTGTCGAAGCGGTTTTGCAGCTCCTGGTTTCTCCTTTCATTCCCTTCTACTTCTCTGTTATATTCAGCTAACCAGTCGTCGTCAGCAAGAGGTTCATCCATGTAGGGACCTTCTGGATCTGAGAAGTAAATGTCTATCTCGTCTTCGTCGAGTTCTGTCTCGCAGATATGCGAGCGAGACTCGATCGATTCCGCGTCTGAATGTTCCGTATCGCTTCCAGAACTCATGATTATCGTTCACAGACGTTTATCTTCAAGCTTTCGCAAATTTCCTTTGACTGGTGCAGTTTTTTGACTCTAAATAGGTCAAAGAAACTCAAAATATCCCGTCACACTGCCACAATCATAAGAAAACAACTAAAGAAACTTGCTTGCCGCGAAACAAGAGGTCCTGTTTTGACGTCACAATCATTCCCAGTCTCTTGCGCGGTTTTGTACCCCACCGGAAGTGAAATTTCAGGTTTTTAGACGATTAAAACGCGGGGAAGAAAAATCGATATCGAAAAATTTTTTTCGCTGTTGATATCAGGACACTGTGTAGATTCTATCAAGCAAATAAAAAAAAATCTGTCATATACACTTTAATGTAAATTTACAAACTGTAAGAATAAAACTAAATTTACATTTACCGCAGCCACAACATTGTTTTAAAAGTGTTTTATTTTTCCTTGGGCAGCAGAAAGACAATTTATTGGATAGGACAAAGACAGTGTTAATGTTATAATAAATTATGCTCTGTCCCCTGCTATTGCCTATTTGTCCCTTTGCAAAGGCAACAGAGGGACAAATTGTCTCCTGAGGCAGTTGAGCTGGCTCAAACACTGCTTTAACTGCCATATTGCTGCTTTGGGAAGTTCCTAATCATCGCATCTTGGAAACCCTAACTTCCACAGATAAGCTGCTTGGTCACATGTGTTCCATGGGAAAGATGTTCAAGATTTGCAAGTCACAAACATATTTGGCAGGTCATGTGACCTAAACAGAAAAAAAGCCTAATACTCAAACAGCATAGCCATACAGCTTTGGTTATTGAAACAGTGACAATATTTGACGATCATCAAGATGCAGAACGTGACATATCGATTTCTTAATATTTGCATTATTATAGAAGTTATGATGTCAAAAGTATGTATGTTTATACATTTTGTGCTGTAGTTTTTCTGTTTTTTCTTATACCAGTAATTGCTTACATCAGATTATAAAGAAGGCGCAATTATCTCCAATTTGCGAAAAAAGTTGGAACTGTACCTCCTTTCCTCTGAGGTTTTGGGATTTTTCTTTTTAATGTGTGGTTGGGCAACGGCACTAGCTAGGCACGCGCAATGTCAATTTTTAAAATTCAGTTGTTTATTCCCATGCTTTTCACCAATCTAGTGGCACAAAACGATGCAAAACGGTGTATGACAAAATACCATCCACAAAAATCCCATAGTAGCAACGCAAGATCAGCAGCTTAGGGTCTTCTCTCCATTCCAAGTAAAAACTTCTGAACTGAATTTCTTGCAAGGTCACCTTCTTACCATTCTACAATGATGTATGAGTTTTCTTTTATGTTCTGTTCAGTAGGATTTATTTCAGTGTCAGTAAAGTATTTAGAAGTGTGTTTTGTTGCCAGGATTGATCATTGGGATCATGAAAAAGAAAGGATTGTCCTGATCACCAAGAAAACCCTCTGCCTGGTCAAGTACAATTTCATTGGTTTGAAGGTTGATGAGATGAGAAAGATACCGTTGATTAAATGTGATAAGATCCAGATTGGCAGATTTGTGTATCCAAAGAACACGATGATGATGTGAGTATGAATTCTCCTTACTCCCACCTCTAAAAGGGGCTTTGCATGAAGGGCAGCACACATTGGGGGCGGGGGGGGGGGGGAATTTTGTGTAGTGTTTTTGAAGGGGACTGGTTGCAGGGATTTGTTACAAGCTTCAGTGATGCAGGGACTGGTTCAGTGAGAATACAAACAAGTTAAGGGGACTTTCATTGGCTTATTTTCCTAATAGTACATAATTATGAGGGCACAAGTCCTCAGAACTGTTTTTTCCCCTTCAATTCAAACCAGTTTGTATTTGTGACAAGTTGCCAGGAAAAAAAGTTTGGTTCCTGCTTCTTGTTTTGACAAAAACAGGTAGCTGACAAAGAGGGACTTGTTGCAGGGATGAGGACTTGTCCCTACATGTGTGCCGACCTTCAACCTGATTCTTGCATGTGATGATGTGACTTTGTGCAATTTCCACTTTCAAATAATCAACCTCCATAAATTTCTGTCTTTTGTGCAGTCAGTTCAAAAATGGCACAATTTAATGAAATTTTGGACCAAAACCTCCCTCATTTATGGAGAGCACTAAAGTTAAAATTTATGGAATACTAAATGGTCTGTACAAAGCCTATAGTTGGTCCCAAATACTATATTTTATGGGTGGCAAAGAACTGTAGGGATTTTTGTTTTGTTTTAAAATCTTCTGCGCCTGCATGCCTCCCCCACCCCCCAAAAAAGAATTATAGTGTACTTGAACTGAGCAAGTCTAAAAGAGAGCTATTGCCCACTGTCTTTCAGTCCGCGACACTTCCAAACTGGTTTGCGTGTCTACTTTGGCAAAAACGTTAAACCCACATTTCTTCAGAACTGGAACCCATGGTCACATTCATTACCATACGTCACATTTGGTTGGCATAAAGGCAATGATGTCATAGGTGCATTGCCAGTGCACATGCAGCTTGATCCGTTCCAAGAATCTCTTGTCTCAGCCATCACTGATGTCCATAATGCACTGCAGGAGGGTGTGGCCCAAGAATCTCTCGAGATTGTACATAACGAGCCGATATTGATTGAAGTATATTGTGGGTTTTCGCCAATACTTCATAACTATACCATTTTCGGATTTAACCGTGATCGCGGAAAGTTTGGATTTTAAAACAATCATTTATACAGTATGCTAGTACATGGATGTGTGTTTGTTCCAATCTACCGGCAGGATTCCAAGAGAAAATAATTAGGAGTGACAATAATATTTTAAAAGAACAGTTTGAAGCTACTAGTATCTCACCTTTTTTGTTGCTGTATTAAGAGAAAACATGACTTTCTTACATCATCTTATTTGAATAACTTATTTAAAAATGTGTAATTTTTAAATCCACATATCTGAGCAAAGAACTTTTATATACTTGTAAAGTAAGCAAGAGAATGAATTTGTAGAGCACATTATTCCTTATGACAGCACTTTCTAGTTCATTTGTCATTAATTAAATCGTATTTGGAAGTTTTGCTAAGTTTGTAACTAGCAATGTACACTGTAAAGATGTTTTGTAATGAGTTTTAGTGCATCTCATTATGGTTCCTCCTCTTCTGCTTCGCTGGATTATCACTGCTAGTGGTCATGTGACATGGGTTCCAGCCTGGAGGCAGCCATTGTAGCACTGCAATAATTTATTTTGTACTTAAGTGTGTTGCCTCAGTTAGCAGTGAACAGAGCAACTTGCTCTGTTGGCACACTGATAGACTACTTGTACATTGGTGCGAGGGCTGTTAGGTAAAGGCACACTAGGGCTGGCTTCAATATAAGTTTGGAAGCTCCGCCTTCAGGATATCTATGTACTCTCAGTGATGTGGTTACTGGATTATCCTGTCTTCCCAGCATTCACGTGGCACATTAGTACCCCCTCCCTCCCTATCCCTCCTTACCTGCGGTACTTATCTGCCCGCCTGCCTGCTTGCCTGCTTGCCTGCCTGCCTGCCTGTCTACCTACTAGAATCGGTGCAGCATTCATCTTGCACCTCTTCTCTTCTTGTAGGATAACTGGTTATGCAGACAACAGTCCTCATTCCAAGCAGTCAGGCTTGCGAATTTTCTACTCTCACGACGAACCCGGCTTCTTCCAGACATGGAACCCATGGTCAAATGAAATGCCTTACGTGTCGTTAACAAGTCACGTGCAGAGCCTTCTTGTCGAGTCTCCACCCGATACTGTGCAGCACAGTTTGTTTAGCAAAGCTCTCATTGAAGCGATAACCGGCGCTCGGGAGGCAGAACCCAACAGAGAAAGACTGAACAATTTTGAAGTAGTAGAGGCAGATTTAGAAATTTATGTTTACATTGGGCTGAGTGCCATGGTTTATAATCAAAGCAGGCTGGGCTTCTGTAAAGATCGCGGCAGTGTTTTCTATTAACACTGGTGATTGCGAATTTTCTACTGCCACAAGGAACCCAGATTCTCCAAAAAACAAATTCTCCCCAAACGAACAATGATAACTCCTTACATTTCTTTCAGTGCTAGTTAGGAGATTCTGGTGATAAATCAGGAAAGTTACTCCTTTTGCGACCGGTTTTAATGTTAATTAGGCGGTTTTCATGTCTTAATGTGTATTGGTATTTTAGAAGCAGTAAGGTTTTGATACATGTAAGTTTTGGAAGCTGCGCTGTAACAGGTGTGACTTACTACGTGACCATTTCACTTATGATTGCGTGACGGTACATTATTCTGGGGCGCCATATCAACATTTTGTTTGACTGGAAGTAAAAATATATACGGAAATATTATATGCCAAGAATAAAAATCTCAATAAAATGATGAAAACCTTGCCATGAGATGGAGGAAATACTAATAATTGTATACGGTGGTGTAAAGAAACTGGTTAATGGGAATCGTAAATGGAGTTTCGTCAGCAGTGAGTGTTATAAACTTTGTTTATTTAATAAGTAAGTGTGTGTTTTTTGTAACCCTTCTCTCGATCAGGCCAAACAAAAAAGGTTGTGGTTCAATTCTCTTGACCTCCAGGGCCGATTACTAAACGAACTTCAAATCATGAACGAATCTATCATCCTTGAACACACCTGAGAACAACAGAAATGCTGAATCTAACGTGTGCTGGATCTCAAAATTCGTTGAACATTGTTCAGAAAGGTGACCAAACGAACTAAAAACATGATGAATTCGATAATGTTGAATGATGTCAAATCCGTCTGGTCATGAAAAGTTGAGGACTGTGATGACTTGACAACCAAAGTTTTTTCTTTTGTTTTTACCGGATCCACACGTTTTTGTGTTTGAAGTGATGAAGTAATTAATTGTTTTGTAATCAAAGTAAGTTAAAGGATGATGCTGATGTACTCTCGCTTGTAGTCTTAAAATTAAGGTAGACGGTTGAATAGTAAGGTTTGCTTGGGGATCCTGATGTCAGCTATTTGTATTGAATAAAGATCAAACTGGGATTTGTGATGATTAGGTGGCTACAGTTGTAAATCAAGTTATTGAGTATTGAAAGTATAAAGAAAAAAACTAGTTGACGAATTGTTTTTTCTTGACTAACTTGATATTTAGCCAAACGTTTGGCAGGGCTTCACTTGTTAATCGCGATGTCGGCGATTTTTTTCTAAATAAGGATCACAGTGGATTTTGAATCCAGTTAATCAATTTGTTGAATTATTGAAATAAAAAAAGAAGTAGTTGACTGATTGTCTTTGCTCAATATGGAAAAGTAATCGAAGTGATCCAAAACTGGTAATACAAATAGTCCTGCCACCTTCAAGGCTTCCGGCTTTCTCTGCGACAGAGCGACCGGCCACATTACCGAAGGGAGAGGGGGGATTATGAGAAAGTGGGATACACGAAGTGGTTGCCCATAAGCCCTTGGAAGTCCGTGAACGTATATCTAACAACTGGTTGTGATGGACGCTACTGAAGTACAAAATGAGTCGGTTTGTGTGCCTCAGATGCCAATTTTATTTGAAGTTCCACTTTATTGTAGGGAATTAGCGTCTATCGAATCAAACTCTTATCTTGCTGCTCATATGTAACCAGTATCCTACTGCAGACCCACAAATGTAGGTTACTGCCGTGCACTTGCTAAGCTGTTCCTTGAATTGGCGTACGAGGTAGCCTGTTCCAGGCTTAAAGATAGTATGAACTACAAAATATTAGGAAACCAAGTCGAAAACGAAACGCGTGAAGGGCTTGTGTCTGACCAGGGCGCACTCTGGTCTCTCTCTGGTCTGACCCTCCTCTGTCCCTTTCGCCCGAGATCTTGTAGGCGAGTCCCTTTCTTATCTTTGCGCCGCCCCTGCTATCGAGAGGCTGGAAGAGGTTACTTATGAGATGGCGACGAAAATTAAGGCAAGTGAATAATACAATCTGTACAATGTGAGCAGTTATGTAAGCAACTCGTATTTGCCGAATTTTACCATTCATTGGAGGCAGAAAACTGTGCAAATCCCGATTACTGGACCAAATTCTTCGCCTACTTATTTGTTTTTGGTTGAAGTTTTAAAAGCGAAAGCCAAGATTGTCTTCTCGAGTTAATTTGTTTCTGCTGCTTCATTTTTGGAAAATCTCACGTGTCTTTCTACGTCGCGAATAACATTACGGCCTCGAAATTTCCTCCATAACTTCCACAAGCTCGCGCGAAACTTCTTGTAGGCAAAGAAATAAATCAACGGGTTATACAGAGATGCATTTTTTGCAAAAATAGCCGGAAGTATGGTGGCGACTGCAGGGATCTCCTCTGGCCCGGCCGAAGCGGCATAGAGCGACACCACCGCATAAGGAGTCCAGGCAACGATAAATCCACTTACCATGGTGGCAGAAATCTTGGCCAGAGAAACGCTTTTTGCGATGGTGGCTGACGTAGCCGTCGCGTTGGCTCCCCACGTGATTTCGGCCTGTCTGACCATGCGCCGAACATTCAAGTAAGTGATGACGTAGCTAATGATTATAACTAACACGGGGGCGAAGAAAAAGAAGACGAAAATGCACGCTACGTATGATGTGTTGGAGAAGCTAGAGGGCGAGTGCCATCGGATGGAACAGACAGTGTTAGCGCCTTCGGGAACATACGCACTCCATCCCAAAAGCGGAAAAGTACTCCACATTAAGGCAAAACACCACAGAAGACTAATTACAGCTTTTATACGTGTTGGAGAGGAATTTGCAATCATAGGTAGACATAATGTGCGGCATTTTTCAACCGCAATCGCGGAATGCTGCAGCATGGTGCCGAGGCCAAGTAAGGTAGTTATCCAGGCGTAAATCTTGCAGTTTGTTTGACCATTTGCTTGCGATACATTGGTCGCTACACGTACATTGGTAACCACGCCAAGTGGGTTCGCCACTGTTGCCATCAGCCAATCAGCGACGGCGATGCTAAAAATGAAATAATTGCTCGCAGTCAATAATGAGCGATCCGCAAGGAAAGTGAACAGTACCAGTGAGTTAAGAAGAAATCCCGACAGTGCTTGAAGTGCGTAGACTGTCGCAATGCAGTAATAAGCGGATGAGCTGAGTGTACTTGCAGGAAAAACGACGGAGTTGTTTTCCATGGCTTGGACAAAGGATAAACCGACGACGTAAGAATTTGCTCTCTTAAGTCTCAAAGATACCTTTCCGGAATGCCATATCTTAAACTGATCTCAAGGGAATGATCTCTCCAAATTCAGATCCCCAGTCAGGCCTCCTGGTAGAAGACACGGAAAGAAGAATAAAACAACAGGGTGATATCACATCTCAAAAACTTTGTGGTCTTTAAATCTAATTGAACTTGAGCTTAAAAACGGTTGAGTGATTCTGGAGGGGGAGGAGAGAAGTATTATGCCACTGACTTTTGATTTGCGAGTTCTCGTCGGCAACTACCGTTTCTGTAGCTGTTTGTTCACCAAAGGAGAGCGCAAGATGCGGTAAGGAAGCCAGGCTGCTCGAGGTTCACGGCTTGTCCGCTTGCTAACCTCACCAAACATATTTTTTAGTTCTGAATCGTGCGCTTCACTATCTTTCAAAAAAGAGTTCTATATGTTGAAGTCTTAAAAACATTTTCTGAAATTTTTGTGAGAATCAGTCGATAGGTATCCGAGATATTTTGGGAATGATAGGTAGTGTTAAGTCAAATCAAGTCAAATGTTTTTGGTAAAAGTTTTTTTTTTCTTGTAAAAAGGTGTTTTCTATCTCAAATCGCAAAAATTTTTATCAGAAAGATTGTCAATGGCCAAAGAAGTGTTTGATTCCATCACGCTCTAGATGTCTGATAATCACAACGTAAGATTTCCATGCTTTCTGAATAAATGAACTGCTTTGTCTCTGAAACGGTGAAAAATACGCCGCCACCTTGGGCGATGTCAAAGTTAACTTCCCAGTATTGCCATGAAAGTGATTGACCAATGACAGGAGCCTAATTAATATTTCAGTGGAAATCTATGAGTAGCTTTTCAAAATTTGGCGAGAATGACACGTCCTTGTAGGAAAAAAGAGACCCTTTACTAGCGTTGCCGACAACGTACTTTAAGTTTAGGATAGTGAGGATCCCTCTCTCAAAAACAAGCTAGCGAGGATGAGTTCATGATTCAAAACGACTTTTTGAGGACGCTTAATTACGATCAATACGGTAGCCCTCTGGCAGGTTTTCCTCAGTCCTGTCAGAATAGGAGGGATCGTGTTGCAGGGGTCGGGTACTGTTCTCCTATCAGTGTTGCCCGGATTTGAATTCTCGACTCTGCTTCACATGTGGGTGGAATTTGTTCTAAGTTCCCATTAAAGAAAGGCCATTTTATGTTATAATATTTTTGCACGTAAGGCATTCAAGGAGGCTGCATCACTTCCACACCACTTGCCTGAGTCGGTTGCTGCATATTCATTGGCTGGACGGAACCTTTGACACCGAGACCAGCAGTGCCAAAACCTTTTAATTACGGTGGCCTTCTTTCAACACAGTTAATATCAAATGGCATTGTTTCTATCTCCCACAGATGTAGCACCATTATTTCTATAATTTAATCCCTCTTCCCAGCATCCGCACATTTCTTCAAAAAGTCCAACTGAGATTGGCTGGGCACCCTGTTCGTATCACAGATGAACTACTTTTAAGTTAAGAAACCTGCTATTGAAAGTTAAATAATCCTTTTCTTTACAACCCTACCGGCT
Source organism: Siderastrea radians (assembly GCA_964017195.1). Classification (NCBI taxonomy): domain Eukaryota; kingdom Metazoa; phylum Cnidaria; class Anthozoa; order Scleractinia; family Rhizangiidae; genus Siderastrea; species Siderastrea radians. The sequence continues at coordinate 355,180 of OZ024888.1, read as the reverse complement.
TCGTTTCTATTATTTCTCACGCTTATCAAGCCTTGCACGCTGTCCGATAAAATGATATGACATTTTTATAGTTTCATTCAAAGAAATAAATTGCCTTTTTTGAAATCTCATCGCGGGTATATCGCTTTACAATTCGCCCACTCATGCCCACAGGGTATAACAATGCTTCAATGCTACAAAAATCTCTGACTTTTCTTTACAACTACGAAAAGAGAAGTGCTCATACAATTTTCGACTTGCTTTAGTTTTTTTGTTGTTGCTGCTTAGTTTCTGGAAATTTTATGATCAATTTGATTTTCAACCAAAACTTGATGACAATCTAGTTTGAATAATCAACATTGTTAGGTTTCCGGTTTTTAGACACCTTAACTTCCGAAAGAAACCCAGCGTCAAAACTTAAGGAGCATTTTGCGAATTTGATGAATATAGTCTAATAAACAGCATCATTTATGAGCTTTTAGATTTATTAGGCATGACACCTTGGTGTCATTCAGATGGTCATACACATTTGGCTTAAAAGCTAGTTAGAACCACCTTGTTCAGCATAGTAAACATGCTGCATTACAGGAAAAAACTGCAAAGTAGCTTTCATTTGAATTATCACAATTTCCATATGTCCAAAGCGTTTAACCACCTCTTACAACACGTGTAAAACTATACCTACCGCTCAGAAGCTTCCATCTGGATTGGGATTCTTTGATTTTGTACTTAGACTTAAACTTAGTACCAACTTGTAGAGTATAATAAACTGCCTAAATGAAATCATTACTCAATAATACCCGTCAACTCCAACTATTATCCGCGCCCTCGTCGATGTTTAGAGAAAGTTGCGAAATAGACGTTCATAGGTAACTGGTTTTCGTTGTGGGACCAAATATAAAGAACGTGGAGAACAAATGGCGGGAAACTGACCCGGGCACATGTAACTTAAACTGTGGTTATCTCTCCCATGAATTGGCTAGGTCATGTAATTTTCTGTTGAACAGTAAAACTAAGATAAAATAAAATAAAAAATACTAAAAAATAAAAGAAGGAAAGTGAAAATAAATAATAATGGTTAAAAAGAATAAGAAGAACAACTATTTTTGGGGGAATTGCCTCGGTTGCCTCAACACAGGCTAGTCGGGTCGGACCTGTTTTAGATTTAGAAGCAAATTGTATTCTCAATCGGCAGGACGTTTTCACTAAGACGGATTGGCACTGAAGAATTATCTTTTTCCCTCTCTTACTTAATGTTTGCCTAGGAATCATAGTTCATACAAACCTTTGGAACATTGTTCTCGTTTCCTTTATCAGTAATTCCGTTTCATTTTTAAAAATGATTTAATATGATAAAACTCTCGAAACGTTGTTCTCGCCTGCAATCTGGCATATCACAACGTTTGATTTACAGATAGAAAAATTATTTTTATTTCACTTTAGTTATGTAACTTTCGGTAACCCGCCCCTTCCAAGGTTGATACCATCAACGGAGAAAAGTACATTTGATGTCAATTATTTTACAAAGATCAGCTGTCAACGAGCAACAATTAGCATGTGCAACTCTTTAGTCGGCGGGATTCTCTTTTTGGTCTTAACAACAATTCATATATTGATGTTAAAGGTGCCATCTGTCAGCGGCAAATTTATGTGAGATGGTCGGACCGGAAGAAAAAAATCGGAAACAAGAACTCGAAATCAAAAACACAGAGGCCATGAATGGATGTAAAATATATATAACGAACATTTAAAAATATGTATAAACATTAGGCAAAAAAGTTCACAAAAACATCCACAGAACGCATCAGCAATTGTGATTTAAGGCCTTAAAAATTTGCACTAACCAAAGTTAGTGAGTGTCTTGAAAACAAGAACGCACGTCAATGCCATTATTGTATACGGTTTTTGCTAAGTCCTCCGAGAAACAAACATTTTAGAGGTGTTTGCTGTTTTAATTAATAACAATAGTTTTTAGGGAAAAGTCTTTCCTGATGTCTCATTGAGGCCACGTTTAATGCACATAATATAATGTATCTATATATATATATAAAAAGCCAACCAGAAACCTACAAGATCTTTCAGAAAAAGAACAAAAAAAAGATATAAGAAGTGACAAATTACGTTTTCTTAGCAGGTGGTAAGGATCTTAAGGAAGGGATTTTTTTCCTTTGAAAGCTCCTTCAAATGCAATCAGTCAAACTTCAAAGCTAAAGTTGATTATCGTTAACTTAAAAGCAGGCAAGAAAGAGCTTTCTCTGTAAGACAGTCGCCCACTGCTTGCTTTCTCAGTCCGCCCGGTGCTGGGAGCACAAAATGCCGCACGCAAACGGCACGCAAGCGGCACGTTCGCAGGTGAAAACAACTTACTTAAACAGGTTGGGTACGTGTGCGTTAAACGCTTACCTCATTAACGCACGTCAAGACAGAGAAGCGTGTTGTTTGCCTGCAATTTTCCCTGAAGCAGTACCCGGTGCTCTTTTCAGTTGTATAACGCTGTTGCAAAGATGATTGAGTTATTATTATCTCAGTTTGCCTTAACCTGAGATTATAACACAAAGGGATCTTTTAAGTAGTCATTTTCGCAGGCAAATTACCAACAAAGTTTAGGCTTTTCCCCTGTTCACGTAGGCAAACTGACTTATTTACTAATTCGCCCTCCTGCTCAACCGAATATAAACATTTATCATGTAATAGGCAACCACTCACTGGGGAGAGTCTACACGTGCAGCGTCACGTGCAGTTTGCAAGTGTCCACCACGTGCACTCTCTATTACGTCATCACAACCAAGATACATAAAGATTGTAACAAAATGTACAAATACTTAGCATAATATATAAAGGATATTACTTGGCGAGGAGAAGATATGAATTTTATTTTCGAATGGTAAAAACACTATTATACCAACTAGGGCAGACAGTGAGTAAAATATCGTTTTAAAAAATCATATCTGCGAGCTGCCATGTAATTTTCTTTTTATTATATAGGCAAGAGTGTTTTTGTGCAAACAACAGTGTAAAAGGGGAGAAATGTCGTCATCGATATCCAGGATATCGAAATAAGCCACTCGAGTCCCGGATGTAGTCTCGTATGAAATAGAAGAGTGGTCTGATTATTTGTTAGCTTTCATTTAAATGAATTTTCATCTGCATACCCAAAAGTCAGAACTACCTTGTTCCCGTGTAAGGAACTGTAAACAGCACCATGGGAAATTAGTGCTTAGTATTTTCATTCGAATGGCCACTCTTTCGATTGTCATCCAGCTACTCAGAAGCTAGAACCACATTTTGGCGCCCAGGAGTGGACGTCGCGTGTTAAACGCTAAAACACGAAACTTTTACGTCTCAAAAAAAAAGAAGATAAAAAAATGTAAAGTTAGGTGATACAAGGACTCGCAAATTGCCTCAGTTAACGTAAAGATCTTGCTACTGTAAAGAGAGTGGTAGAGCAGATTTTGAATTAGCAATTCAAGTAGAAATCACTTGCTTTGCTAGAAGAGAACATTCGGGAGACTTTAGTCCCCGGTCCAGACTGATATCATTTATTGAGGAATTTTTTAAGTTTAATTCGTCTTATTATATTCCTGGCTAACAAGTTGACATTCTACCTTGCCTCTTAGTCGTTCTAAAAGCGCATTTGAAGATGCACCGGAAAAATACCCTAAGTGAGTCACTACCTGCACTATCATTGCCAAGGCAAGGGACGTTTAAAAACCCACATCATTGTTCGACGAGAGCAAGAGACCACCTTTCCCCCTTCTCTTCTTGATCACAAGGGGTCGATTTTGTCGGTGTCAACCTTCGGAAATACTCAGAAATTTTAAGCTTCTCTTCAATGGTTCCAAGGATAAATAGCATAGGGTTCGTCTTGGGAGAGGCAATTGTGAAACTACAGCCACAAAACTGTTCATTATACTAAATATTAAGTCAATGTTTTAACCATATCTCTCTCTACTGCATGCAACCAACCTCCATCTTAGAAATTAGAAATTCTGCTTAACATCAAATCGATTGGTTTCGACGAGAACACAATAATATTATAGTAATATCCAATCAGAAAACTGAAAAAATTAATCGATCCGAGATATGTTAAACTGCAATTTAATCTAGATTATAACAGGCTGCTAAACTTAGAACACCTGTGCTATTAAATAATGACAGGATGCTGATTGGTTTGATAAGCAACGTGCTCTCTTTAGAAGGGAAAGCTAAATTAAAGTAAATCTGCGGGGGGGGGGGGGATGTTTCTATGTGAATTGACACATAGTGATTGGCTAGTAGACGGTAGATATCCTGCACGATTAAACTCCACTATCGCTAACATCGGTCAATTATTTATAGCAAAAAAAGGTTTCTCGTAGAAAGGCTATTTTTGTAAATAGCCCAAACGTATGTGCACGCGCCCATACAAAGAGAGCATCGTGGTCTAAGTCACTGAGCTAATCGAATGTTGGATGATCAATCTCATTACAGTTGACATTCCTTGTAATTCTCATACAAATATACAAAAACTTTTACCATGTTTCAATCACAGATTATACGAAAGCAAGCGTCGCCGAGAATTCCAGAGGTCGAATTGTGTTTGATTAATCATTAGATTAGTCGACAGATCAAATTGGCGTCACTTTTCATGCAACAAATTCAAAGCTTCCTCAACTCAAGTCGACTCATCAATTTATATTCACATTACGAGAGACAGAATAATAAGAAACAACCTCTTTCGCGAAAGCGGCATGGCTTCAGGAAGTTCGTTTAGCTTGGACGAATTTGTCTACAAAGTCACGTTTCCTAATTAGACATCCTACTATAAAGAGTTCACGTACTCAGCTGGAAAGCCTGTGAAATTTTTTTTTCATTTTGGAACGGAATATTGACATCGAAATTACCAAAGAAGAGAGGACGCTTTGATCGATAGCTTTCATTTTACCTACAGTCTCAAATCGTTACTGACTCATGTTGAATCGGGGGTCAAAAAAATGCAGATTTTTCTATTAGTGCGATTAGTGTGATTTCAAACAAGTATATTGAAGTTTAAGTCAGCTTGTTAAAAAAAGTATAAAAGAGCCTAATAAGACTTGCAAACAAAAAAGAGACAGTTGCAAAAATGACAGTTGTTATCTTACGTGTAGTTGTCTTCTTGCAAACTTACTAGATAATTGAACTGAAAAACTGAGCGCATTTCCTTTCACAATGTGTGTTGAATGCAAGTAGTATAGCAGTGTTCTTGAAAAAAATATTTATAAGAGAAACGTACAAAATTGAAGTGTTTGAAAACTATAAAAAGTGAGATTCTCTAAAGAAAAAGTAAGGTTTTCTGTCATTGTTTTTTACCTCCCTTTACAAATAGATTTAAACAGACCGTTTTCAATAAATCCTTTTCGTCTGTTTAATTTTATTTTTCCAACTTCAAAAAGTATATTCAGTGGCTAAATAAAAGGAAAGAAAAAGGCATGGAGTCTTTACTTCCAAAAGAATAGAAACAAAGCAGTTTAAGTCTTTTTGAAAAAAAAATGTAATTAATTAAGATTGCGATTTAAGCTACAGCTTAATTTTCCACAGGAAAACCTAACGTGATACGACTTTTATAAAATGCACAGAGTAAAAACAATTTTGCCTGTATCATTTAACGTTGCCGACTACAGGTAGGCAGTTTTTCTTTATCCTTTCATCTTGTCGTCGTTTTCATATAGCCCTTTCTGTCCCAGAAAGAGTCTGTGTACAATTTAATGTTCATAGGCTCTAGTCTTTAGAGTCTATGGATGCCCTCAGTGGTTGTGACCATGCAAATGAAAGCTACTGAACAGGACATCTCTTGTGGTGCTCAGCTTATTGTGCTGTACAGGGTGGTCCTAACCTTTGAGTCTGTGGATGACTCTGAGGCCATTGAAATGCAAGGTTCTTAGGCCTATCTTTGTGGGTGTTATTGGAATTAAAAGGCTTACTTATGTATTAATGTGTCAGGAGCAATTACATGATGAACCTTGTTTTGAAATTAAAGCATTCTTCTGGTAAAGTATGTTTAGTTTTAAAAAGCTTATGATTAGTAAAGGCATGATTTAAAAGCTTTCGAGAATGAGAAGTGGAAATCAAGACCAACTACCGTTCTTCGTTATGGTATTTTGTTCAAAAACCAATCTTCAGTCACGTAGTGATAAACTAGGTTACGTATTTGAGGGAATTTGCTTGAAACACAGATTGATGAAATCTTCTAAAATCAAACAGTGAGGGTACAACATAGACTTTTTCAATCCCACATCGCACCGCTATTTTTTATTCCATCCCGCCATCTCGCCACAATGAGTATTTTCATCTCAATCCCGCCTGGTTAAACCCACGTTGCTCTAGCTCACTGCGCATGCCATATTTCAACTGATGGACAAGTTGTAGTTTTTACAGTATTGATAATGTACTTTCGTTCCAGAGAAAGGCAAAGAAGTAGTATAGTAGGGACCGAATTATCCCCTTTTTTGAAGTGAATCTCATTAGTGGGAAGTGGAATACAATAAGGTCGATGATGTCATAGGCTATTGTCTTGCTCTCATGAATAAAATGCCGTGGATTCTCATTAAATTGAGGAGGAACGCTAAAAAACGTCTTTCTTACACAGTAGGAACAATAGAAACAATAGACTATACCCAGGTTCAGTTCCCTCTCTGACCAGTCACCACAACCTCAAGATGCCACAACCTGGAGATGTTTCAAGGTTGACCCGAGTTCCTCTCCTCAGCCACACAGTTTGTAGACAGCTAGCCTCTCTCCTCATGCCCCGTCCCCAAGAACTTGCTCGCAGGCTATCATATAACCCTCATGCGCTCTCTTCAACTGCTGTCCACTCTCGTTGAGTTTCCTCAAAGTTTCTAGCCTGCGAACAGGCTCACTTATTGTATTATCCGCGTGGGTGTCTTGGCGGTGGAACCACGATTTGCGAGCCGGCGAAAAGAGTGGGGCGAGGAAGAGTGAAGAGTGACAGGCTAGTTGTTTCGGTCGAACTCTCTTTCAGCCAACCCTTGTGAGCAAGCTTGTTCCAACCACCCAGTTTGTCGGAAACGAAGGAAAGATGGTTCCCAAAGCTAACTATTATGAGCAGAACATAAGGCAGCTTGCAATTACTTTTCCTCGCTTACCCTCTTTCCTCCGCTCCCCACGATCTACCTAAGCTCTTTGAACTCTCAAATATTCATTACAGTGTACAACAGTTCACAACATGGTGGCAAAGATAATCTATTGATGGCATTTGGTAGGTTTACACGATATGAATATTGGCTTTCGTTACTCGTTGTTTCTTTAGCCAGAGCATTTCGTACTAAACCTGAATCGCGCAATGGTTGGTCATTGCAGATGTTGTATTTGAAGTCTAGTCTGCAATAGTATAAGGGCAGGTGTTTTGACCCTATCGTATCGGATAGGGAGCTGTCAAGAAATAGTCTCCTCAGTGAATGATTACTTTTGCAAGGGGTTGTTCATCGCTTTTATTGAGTTGGTGGCTCCGTTTGTTATGTGTGGGATGAAATCCACTTATGTTCGCTCTCCGCGGATTCGGCGGGCCAACTGAATGTCCTTGGGCATGATGGTGACGCGCTTGACGAGGATGGCGCACAAGTTAGTGTCTTCAAACAGACCAACAAGGTAAGCGTTGCTAGCCTCTTGAAGAACCATCAAAACGGAGCTCACGAAAAGCAAGTCGGTCTAGAAATCCTGAGCGATTTCTCGCAGAAGACGCTGGTAGGGCAGCTTGTGGATCAGAGGCTCGGTGGATTTCTGATAACGACGGATCTCACGAAGAGCCACTGTACAGGGCCTGTAACGATGAGGCTTCATGACTCCACCAATGGCAGGCGCGCTCTTACGAGCTGACTTAGTGGCGAAAACATTAACCCTAGGGCGCACAAGGGGCGTCCCCCCCATAAGGTTTTTCAAGAATTTTTCCAAGACGACTTATTATCTAGACCTGCCGTTTTCAGTAGCTGTGCGCATATCCCTTAGACACATTTTAACATAAGTTTGGTGAGAGTCGGTTGCTATGGTTACGAGATATGACGTCATAAGTAGCAGGTGGTCAAACCATTTTTGAAGAAAAATGCGTGATTTTTGCCCTTTTTAGGGGAAAAATGCAAAAAATTTCAACAAAAACCAGTTCTACATGTTAAGCATAAACAAAATCCAATTTTTAACGCTTTTTGATAATTTCTAATTTCGGTAAAATACAAGATGGCGCCCAAAATGGCGGCCATCTTGCATGACGTCACAGGCCCCCAGCAGCGTGGCAACCCATGATATGTACCTCATCTTGTAGAGCACATCACAGGCTTTCTACTAAAGGTGAAATCTTTTTCGAAATTTTGTAACATAGCGAAAACCAAAGAGGGGTTGCATCAACCTCCCCTTGTACCACGGTGGGGGTCTGACTTTGCTTGTACGTCCGAGGGGTAAGAGCAGTTTGCTTTGTACGAGCAATTTGCGATGCTTTATCTAGGCAGTTAACGAATAAACCGTAATAAATGTTTGCAATATTTTTATATGTGGCGGGCCCCTTTCTGATTGGTCAAAAGTTAAGAGATTTCATTGGCTAAGTTGAAAACTGCAAGGTAATTGCATGAATCTGAGACTGTATATTTCGATCCGATGGTAATGTGAAGACGTTTTGAGGTATGAGAAGTGAAGAGAGTTAATAGTGAAATTTACTGTGGTATAAAAGACAATTTTCTCTTTGCACAACATGCTCGCTTGTATGTTTTGACAGCAACCACATGTAAAGATATGCTAATACTTACTTGATCCTTGTCTCTGTTGTCTACAGTAACCAATAGGAAATAAGCTGATAATGTTTTCTGAGAGATCGTTCTTGCTCTGATAAAGGGAAAGAAACGGCACTGATCGGCCATAACTCAATTTCACCAGTAGCAATAAACATGTCTGGTCGCGGCAAAGAAGGCAAAGGCCTAGGAAAAGGAGGCGCCAAGCGTCACCAAAAGATTCTTCGTCACAGCATCCAAGGCATCACCAAGCCAGCCGTCCGTCGTCTTGCTCGCCGAGGCGGTGAAAAGAAAAGAGTAGACATTTGACTGCTTTTATTACGCCCTGGGGCTTGTATGAATGGACTTGGATCCCGTTTGGATTAAGTAACCCACCAGCCAATTTTCAGCAGATTATGGAAGGTTGTTTGGAGGGTATTCAGAATGAGATATGCATTCCCTACTTGGACGACGTCATTGGCTACAGTAAGACCTTTGAGGAGCATGTGGAAAATTTACGGACGGTGCTAAGGCGTTTACGAAAACATGGAGTCAAACTAAAGCCCAGCAAGTGTACACTGTTCCAGCGTAAACAGGGAGGATAGTGAAACAGGTTAAACATAATATTGATCCTGAGAGTACGAAAGCGGTAACGAGTTTAAGAGACACTAAGCCCAAGAATGTTGGAGAAGTTCGCAAACTGACTGGACTGTTAATTTACTACAGGAGATACATCCAGCACTTCTCAAGGATTGCAAAACCCCTTTATGATCTTCTCAAGGAACCTGTACGAAAAGGACAACCACCGCGGAAAAGTCAGAGGGATAGATCAAAGTCAGCCAAGCAGAGGGGACAAGTGTCGACCCGCGAGCCAGTCAACTGGCCAAGTAAGCATCAAGCAGCGTTGGAGAAACTCATCAGTGCAATCACCAACCCCCCGGTAATGGCTTACCCCGACTATACGAAGCCATTCATCCTGCACACTGACGTGTCAGAACGCGGCCTAGGTGCAGCACTGTACCAAAAACAGGATGGGCAAATTCGGGTAATAGCCTATGGATCCCGCACTCTTACTCCAGCGGAACGAAACTGCCATCGTCATTCCAGCAAACATGAATTTCTAGCCCTGAAATGGACGATAACTGAACAGCTCAGAGACTATTTGTATTATGCACCTCATTTCACAGTCTACACAGATAGCAACCCATTAACCTATGTGCTCACTACAGCAAAACTCAATGCAACTGGCAACCGATGGGTAGCTGAATTGTCTGATTTTCACTTCACCGTAAAATGTCGACCAGGTTCGGCCAACAGGGATGCAGATTCCCTTTTCAGAAATTCGTGTACCAAGCAAGTTGACCTAGAATAAGCTACGGTGGAAGGAGTGAATGCTCAGCATAAAGGAGAGGCAGTTTGGTTGCTGTCGTTATCTAGTCAACTACATGAGTTGAAACATATAATGGGCTTCAGGTGCAACCCCTTACGCCAAAGGACCTCTATGAGGTACAACGAGGAGACAATGCAATTAACACAGTGATCCAGTTTAAGATCAGCGGTAAGCCACCGACACTGAAAGACAAACAGCAGGCAACCCCAACGGTGCAGTCTCTCTTACGTGAGTGGAAGAAACTTATTGTTGGAAAAGACGGGATCCTCAGACGGAGAAGTGGTTCGACATTGCAGCTTGTTCTTCTGCAGAAATCTCACAGCACAGTCTACAGGGAGTTACATGAAGAAATGGGTCACCTAGGAGTAGAAAGGGTTCTCCATCTAGCGAGGGAACGTTTCTTTTGGCCACATATGAAAAGGGACATTGAACATTATGTGATTGTCACACGTGTCTGCAGTTTTCTGAAACAAAGGAGGCCAAACATTGTAGTAAGAGCTCCAATGGAAAACATCCATATGAGGTGCGCCCTTTGAACTGGTGTCGTTAGATTTCGTGCATTTGGAAAAGAGTAAAGGAGGGTATGAGTACATTCTGGTAATAGTCGATCACTTAACAAGGTTTGCCCAAGCCTACGCAACAACCAACAAGTCAGCATGAACAGAAGCAAATAAGTTGTATAATGACTTTACGCGGTGGTTTGGGTTTCCTGCCAGAATTCTGCATGACCAGGGAGGCGAATTTGTAAATCAACTCTTCTTTCCACCTGAGGAAGGCTGTGGCATGGTTCGGTCTAGAACGACGCCTTACCACTCCCAAGGGAATGGGGAAACGGAGCGTCTCAATCAAACACTTCTATCCATGTTGCGAACACTGCCACGACACAAGACGTCTAATCGGAAGGACAGTCTTAACAAAGTCGTCCATGCCTACAATTGTACGCACCATGAAGCAACTGGATTCTCGCCTTATTTTCTGTTGTTCGGTCGACCACCAAGACTCGCTATTGACCTGATCTTTGGCACCAAGCCAGCATCCTGTTCAAACTATCCAGCATATGTCAAAGAATGGCAAACAGCGATGAAGGAAGCATACGAGTTAGCCGCGAAGAGATCCCAGTTGTCTGGAATGAAAGGAAAGAAACATTATGACCGTAGGGGTAACGGCCCAGTTCTTCAGCAGGGTGACCGAGTGCTAGTGCGAAATATACGGGAAAGAGGAGGCCCTGGCAAGTAAACATCGTACTGGGAGGACACAATCTATCGGGTAGTCAGCCGAAAGAGAGAAGGGAGCCCGGTCTACGAAGTCGAACCTGAATCAGGTGAAGGACTCCGCCGAGTGATACACCGTACTTTGCTATTGCCATGTAACGACCTTCCGTTTGAAGCCAGAAAAAACAACACTCGGGAGTTCAAGGCGGTTACCAAAGATTACTCTACCACCTAACACAACAACTCTCAGCTCAATTCCAGAGGGCAGCTCTGACGAAGAACCTGAAGGACTGCTGACCTTTACGCCTGTAGAACCAGAGACCACCCCTTCTAACAGTACTCTAGCTGAGGAACCCGTGACTAATCCTGAATTCCCCCAGGAAACATCTACCGGCAGACCACACACCCACTGGAGGAGAACAGTTGGAAGAAGTGACGAGCGTCCAACAAGGCAGCGCAGGCCACCCACACTGCTTTCGTACGACACACTTGGGACACCAGCTTTCCACCACCCAGCAGTACCGAGTTCAGCAAGTGACAATGCGGGTATGGCACCATTAGCTGTACCGATCTTACCCAGACCTCTAGGAGGAATACCTAACGCTTGATTGAACAGTGTGTGGCCAATGGTCTACTCAATGCCATACGGACATGTTGGAGTGTATCCTTCCTGGATCAGCTAAAGCGATCTTAAAACAAAACTGTTCTCGGTGTATGACTGAATTTGAGTTTATTCTCTAATGCATGAGCGGACAGAGTAGCAATTGTTACTCAACACAAGAACAAACTGAGTAGTTTGTCTGTCAAAGTTCCTGAACTTTAGTTACATGTATACTGTTCACAAGAGTTATGTTGGTAGTGTAGTCAGCACCCGCGGTTATAAGGGCCTGATCACCCCTTGCAAACAGAGCTGATGAGGACTATTAGCAGAAGAAGAAAGACGTCTGGACTAGTGACTAGTGTATTGCTGTAATCCTTTTCGTTTTCATGTCGAGGACGACATTTTCATAAACAGGGGGAGTGTGTAGCGGTTATGAATTTTGACACCCCCATCCCTCGAGTAAAACCTGTAAGCCGGATAAGAATTATGGGTAAAATAAAAAGCACGTGGTTCGTGTGTGTGTTTAGTCCCGCCATGTTTGTTGTTTTTGTTTTGTTGTTCGAAAAACTCGCTTACCCTTCTTCGGCCCGGCAACAAGTAACTGCAATAGACAGACAAAATAACTGCTTATATTTCGTGGTTATCAAAACACGCGAAACGCAAATTTGCATTTTAGAACTTAAGCAGAATTTGCATTTTAGGAAAATACCCTAAAAGTACGGGAAAATATTTGTAGCTTTTATCCTCGAAACTAAAACACATTTTTGTGC